>JAUTDX010006785.1:0-24160 GCA_030844895.1 Ambrosia x helenae | reverse complement strand
CGCCATGTTTTCAGCTTCAAACATAAGCTTATCCTCTTCATCCATATCCTCAAAGGCCACTTCCACCTGTTCTACCTTCTATATTTCTAGATGGTTTGAAATAATCCATCTCTAATGCAAATCTATGCTCTCATGTTGTAGAAGCGAGCCCGTTCTTCAAACCTATCCTTCCACCAGTAATAATCGTTTACGGATATCATTTTTTGGTGTGAGTTAGATTTCCCAACTTCATGGTCCATTTTCCAAAAAACTTGTTTGATGTAGACATTTTTTTACTGTTTAATATGATTTAAGTTTAAAATTAAATGTCCAAGATTTCAAGTGTAAGTCCAAAGTCCAAGTCCAATTTAAAGTTCAAAGAGATAAGGTTCAATGATCTAGTTCAATTTTAAGTTCAACGTCCAACTTTAAAGGTCCACGTGAAAGGTTAATTGTTCGAGTCCACTTTAACATTCAAAAGAAAGTTCGAATATTAATTAAGAAATTAATAAATGCGAAGTTAAAACCAGAAAAGAAATTGAACTTAATTAATAAAATAAAAAAAAGAAAAGAGACACGCTTCAAACAATATCAAACAAAAACGAAATTGAACTTCGTTGTTTTTTAAGGCGAATATGAAACAAAAAAAAAGAAACGAAGATAAAAAAAAATAAAAAAATGAAGATGTATTAATGAAACAAAAGCTTTTAAACGAAGATATATATCTTGTTTGTTTTTTTTAATCCGTAGCGAAGTTGATATAAAAAAATAAATAAACGGAGATGACCTTTATCAGAATTGTTTTTAACTATTAAGCGAAAGATGACCTTTATCAAATCCAACGAAGATGAACTATTAATTAACTAACAAAGATGGAAATTGAAAGGTTTTCCACGAACTTAAAAATAACGAGATGGTCTTTTGTCAAAAGATTCTTTAGGCGAAGATGAACCCTAAAGAATCCCTAACTTCGTTTTTGTATCTGTTCGATTCAGAAAGCTTATTTTTCGATCAAAACATCAAGAAATCAACACAAAAACTTTCTATAAAGCAATAATTTTGATGGAGAATGATCTTTGACATGAAAAACAAAGATTTAAACGAAAAACACGTTCCAATCGATTCAATATTTGCAATAACCAAGCTTGAACCGTACAATCTTTTGAGCCTAAGGCTCTGATACCAATTGTAGGTCCCTTTAAATGGATCGATACAAGCTATATCAGATCTATCAAGGTGTGGAATCTCATGATAGATGTTTATGCAAATCAATGAATCAAACAAACGATTAAGAAACATGAAATATGATAAAACCGACTTGTCTATTAATAACTTTCAGTGGGAATGATATCAATTAAAAGCTTGAAGAACTAACCTTAGCCTACACCCCATGCACATATTTATAGTGCATGGGCCTGCAAACAAAGAACATGCTAAACAAAGAAGATTTTTGGCCCAGAATAAAGAATATGACTATCTTCTTTGTTTAAAGAAGATAACATCATCTTTGTTTAAAGAAGATGTCTAACTTCTTTGTTTGCTAGGGTAAAACATAAGACTATCATACTTGACTTATAACAATGTCAAACATGTTACAATAAACCTATCAACAAAAACAAAAACGATACTAATCTAGAGAAGCGTTTGTCACACAAACATGCACTAACATTTTCAGCCGTCTCTCCCTAGTATTCTTGCTCCAGCTCGATTAAAACCTAAAACAATCCTCAAAATAGCGCCCTGGGCCTGAGTCTTTGTCATGGGCTACTAATTTGGGCCACCTCACGTTACATTTTTGTTCTTTCACGAGATACATGTATTTTTTTGTTGTTACATTTGGATTCATTTATTTATTTTTGGTCCGTGGTCTTCAAGATCTGTTGCTGCTTATTTCTTTATTTCTTCATTTACAAAGTCCATCCATAACTTTTTCTTTTCCTTCATACACTAAAATATGGCCTTCCTTAACACACAAACAATGACAAACACCCCCACTTTATGGACATTTAAAAGCGTGTGTCTTAAAAAAAAAATGTCATGTTTTTTGAAATCTGATAAATTTTATGACACGTTTTTTTGTGTGTCAAGATTTTATTCAACAAATAAAAAAACATGACAATATCAAAATATGGGTCTTGTAATACTGTCCCCAAAAATATTATTTCCTTCCCATTCTCCCTCCTCCTCGATAACCCACCAAATTCCCAAAGCAACGAAAACCCTCTCTTCTCTCATAACACCAAACCCATTCTCTCATTATCTCTGATAACCCTTTCTCTCCCAAATCCCAAAACCTTAATCCACGTTCTCCAACCTTCATCGTCCCAAAAATCACAAAATCCTAACCCATAACCCTCTCTCACTCCACGCCGTCCATAGGTTTCTCCGATGTTCAGAATAACAAAACCCTAACCATCTCTCAAATCGCAGATCATTAGGGTTCTTATTTCTCTACAATTTATCTCAATATCTTGTTTCAAATCCATTCATCTCCTTATCATTTCATTTATATTGAAATGATAGTTGTGTAATGATGTCAAAGTCATTTCAATGTTTATTAATCAAATAATATGCTTGTCGTTTGAAGCCTATAAGGGATTGATTTTCTTTTATGTATTTGTAAGTGTGTGTTGTTCTAAATTGTGATCTGATTTGTGTCTTTCGGGTTAGGAACAATCTAATTGTATCTCATTTTCCATGAGTGTAGGGTAGGTAAAAGTAAATTAGAGGGTGGTTTGGGATTGAGTTTCAAACACCTTATGGACTTGTTGGCTTTTCCAAGAAGTCCAATAGTCAATAAGCTGTTTTTGAGTAACCCAAAAGTAGTTTTCTGTTTGACTTTTGGCTTTAAGGATGGGAAAAGCTTGTTTTGAGAAGTTAGAAATCCTGGCTTTTAGCTTTTGGCTTTGGAAAAAAATTGCAAATCTACCACCCATACAACTAATATTTAAAAGTCATAAGCCAATAAGCACTTCTGACTAAAAGCATTTTTGTATTTCCAAACTCAATCCCAAACACTCTCTTAGAACAAAAGAGGAGAAAATTGAAATTTTTAATTAAGGATGTAATGGAAATTAGGTATGGAGAAGACTATTAGTGATATAAAATTTTAGTTCTTCATCTGCAAGTAGTCTTGTGGTATTCTGTCGTACAAGACGAGTGCATGTAGTTATTAACATCTTTGTCGATGTCGTTTTTCAGTTTGCACGTTTGAAAAAGCTAAGTAGCGACTAGTAAGGGGCTGGTAAAAAGATCTTGAAGATGGTTTAATTTGTGAATTCAACTCTTCATTCTTCGCGACTGATCAGGTATCCTTAGAGGTAAACAAATCATATATGATGAACGATATAACATGCATTGAACCATGGAAGTTGTGAGGTGTTTTCACTTCTTGCAATATACATTACATCTCTTTAATATGGAAGTTGCAATGTCTTTTTGCTTTTTTTTTTGCAGGCGTGGAATGGGCTGCAAATGATACATGCTAGCGAGAAGCATTTAGCATATGGGGAAGTCATTCAAGGAATCGAGATGTATTTGAGTTTTATGCATGGTTCAGTGGGTAATATTGTCTACACACGGACCATTTGAAATTGATAGATAAAACTAATCAAAATTTTAAATCCATTAACTAATCAGTGGGTCAGTTTTGTCTGTGATTTCTCTTAATGGGTCAAATTGCTAAATCAATAAAATTTAATTAAAAAAGTTAAATGAGTCAAAATCTGCCCAAAGTGTATTTTTAACTCATACAACCATTAAAATCATTTTATTTCAAAGAAAGTTAAAGAGTATTATTAAACCAATCTTTTTGTGATTCATCGTTGATACAATTTAGTTAAATTCGAACCTATGTTGTCAAAGACGCAAGGCACATAGGCCTTGCCCGGTGCCTTGGCGCATGACACTTAAAAAGCGATGACTTTTTTAAACTAGGCTCAAAGTATAAAATATACTATTTTTTAGGGTTTTAGTAATGTTTTAGACTTGTCTAGAAAGAAGGGTATTATCAAGGTGATATTGTTTCGAGTTTGTTTTGTAGATCTTTTATGACAGATAGATAGATCAGGTATCATGTAGTACATAAAGATCTTGCATCATGTTGTTAAGCTCGACTCGTATTCCACCACTGTATGTTTACTACTTTTTTCAATCTCAAAATACATGTTGGGTGATGACTTAAACATCTATTTTCAATGTGTGTTTCAATAAAACGATCTTTGGTTGGGTGATGATAAAGTGCCACATTCTTCACCCAAAGCATGTGTGACAACCGGCAAATTCCGTACAATGTTTAAGTAATCATAATCAGGATTTTGAAGCAATTAAGATGGTTTTAAGGTTAATTACGTTTAATTGAGTCGTTATAAAGTCCTACGATGTCCTTCTCGAAGTTCGTGGACGCCCTGGGTGTCTTTAAAGAAAAACTTCGCGTATTTAAAGTTAACGAACTCATATCAGTAAAAAATTTGTCAAAGTTGACTAACATAAGGCTAATATATGTAAATACAACACTATTCGCTATTGAAGCGATCGAATGTGAAATCGGCACGGTAAACGGCAAAAAACGCAACGTTTTGAAAACGCTAAAAGTAACTGACGCGGGAACCAGACGTCAATATGCATGGTTCTAAAAGTTATCGAACTTTCAGAATAGTTATTTATTGTAAATAATTTAATTTATTAAGTTTCGAAAGTAAACAGGTCGTTTAAATGAAGGATAGCACGACCGAATCGATTAGCGCGATTTAAACGCGTGTTTCGAAAGCATGTGTCGGGCGACGAAAATAGAAGTTAAGTAGCTCGGTTCAGTTGTGATTTTAATTTCAAACATATCCGGCTAACTTCTGTAATTTATTAATGTGCCAAATATAAAACCAAGCCTAAAACGTTTAATCGAGTTTGAATACGCGGTCTCCCCTACCCAGGAACCCTAGGTATTTATAGTCTCTTAACCCTCCCTCCTATTCATTTGTTACCAGCTGCTAAACCCCCCCCCCCCCCTGCAAACCCTAACCCGATCTCACACCCTCTCTACACTTTATCTCCCTCTTGTCCCTCCCTTCTCCCTGTTCAGCAGCGTCCGGACACCACTGTCACTGTGGTGGCGGCGTAATGGTTTTTAAATCCCTGAATCGGATATGTTGTGACCTGTGAAGGTTGATGGGAGGCCATAACAACACCTACAAGGTGCTTTCTATGGAGTTTTGACTTGTGAGGAGGCCGATCGTGATGGGATCGAGATGTACGTTTGGTGGTGTTTGGGATGGCTCACGAGGGGGCAACGGGTACTGTGGTGGTTCGTGGTTGGGTCATGGGGTTAAATGCGGTGTTGGAGACCGTTTTGTGTTGGTTCAAATGATGGCGGCTATGGAGGGGTCTTTCAGAGGTGGTGTTGGGTGAAGGTGGTGATTCCCACCGGTGGTGGTTGTTTCCGGTGGGTTTTTGTGGTGGCAGATGGTGGCTGTTATGGTGGTTTTCGATCGGTGGTAATGGTGAAAGAGATGGTGAACGTGGATGATATGATGGTGATGGTCGTGTGGGGTTATCGTTGGTGGTGACAGGTTTGTAGAGATAGCTCACAGGTCTAGTTCGAGTCTCGACTAAGGTTGGCTTGGGTCAGATTCTGTTTTGGGGTTGGACTAAGCTTTGGTCCTGATTAGTCTTGGGTCCTTGTGTCAGGTCTCGGGCTAGATTTGATTTCGTTTTGGTTGCTCGGGTCACATATCGGGTGGCGATCAAAGTTTGAGTCTGTCAAACTAAGTCAATTATGGTCAAACGGGTCAGATCTGGTGAAACTAGTCAACGCATGGTTCGAGGCATGCCGGTCCGTGCAGTCAACACATAGATCGAGACACGCGCGTTTGCTTTCAGTGTACAATGATTATTTTTTATTATTTTGCGAAGTATAATATATATAAATACGAACGATAAAATGAACTCGCGAAAACGAACCGATATAATAGTAAACGAAAACTATAAAATCGGACGAATTGTGTTTGTGTATAAACGTGACTTATAATATCAATATCGGACTAATATGTTAAGCTATATGTATATACCTATATTCGTTAAATGAGTAGTTTATATAAGTTGTCGAAACGTGTAATGTTTGTCTCGATGTTTGGATTGCGGATAAGTGAAATGTGGCATTATGTTTGGAAATTGATTTTTGGAAAATTTGTAGACAATTTGTGTTGTCTGGTTTGTACCACAACAGATGAAACTCTGTCAAAGTCTTTATAAAATCCAAAGCACTACGAGATAGACATCGTTGTATATGTTTTTATATATATTTTTCCAAGTATTTCGACAGGCAACTTTTATACCAAATCAAAATTTCTTCCAAAAGTATTTATTTGTAACATTTAATGGTAAATATCGGACAATATCTCTAAACAAATATATACTACCGAGCGTCAAATGTGTCGATTTCAATGGTTTTCGGTAATTAAAATAATGTCCATTGTTCGGATCTAAAGTACATAAACGTTCGATTATTGGTAACGATTTTATGAAAAATAATGTTTCGAAACACTTAAAACACTCGGATTTTGGGAAAAGAAATAACAAATGTTATTAGTCGATTTTAATAACTATATTTATGTTTCTTCAAAGTATACTTCCCAAAAATAATTATACAAGGAAAGTTACATTTATCCGATTTACGAGAAGAGCTATATGACTCGGGATGAGTTATGCGTTTCGTAGTAGTAGTCCAACATGGTTTACACACGAATAGTGACAAGTTCGCAACTTGGGTACTATTCGTATGTTAACACATGAATTATGATAAGTCACGGTCGGTTCGGTGAGTTAAACACTTAAAGACTCGAGTTAGTACACACGAGTCTAGATAGTTAAATAAACTATCTTTTAACCGAAGAATAAGCGAGGCTTATATACGATAGACTTTTAAAGTGTCCTTTATTGGTAATTAGGGCACGAGGAAGTCGGCCAAAGCTACGGGCTTTGTTTACTAGCTAAGCAAGGAAATCAAGGTGAGTTTCACGGCCCCTTTTTACTGTTTTTGTTTTTGTTTTTGTTTTGGGAAAAGATATGTTTTTGTCAAATGTTTTTAGATGTCAAAATCTTTTTTTAATGTTAAAATGTGATAAGTGGCATGATGAGTACTTGGGTTTGTTGTTTTAAACCACTCGGGGTGAGTCCTCGCTACTGTAACCATTTATTCGTGTGTTGTGTGTGTGTTGAAATTGTCACACCACGCCAATGGCGGAAATACGTGGCGCAACGCTCGAAAGCATATCAAAGTCAAGATTAACACAAACTATATTTAATTAGAAAAGATCATTTTATTAAGACGTCGAATATGAGTATCTCGTTACAATATTGCACAAAACAACAAACAAGAAGTTCATAAATGGGGTTTTTCCGTTTATATTCTAACCCGATGGTAACAATAGATGAAACCCTGACAAATATCCGACATCCCGAATTCCACGGCACTAGCCTCATATCTAATCAGCACTTAGTTACCTGAAAGATATGTTTAAAAAGAGACGTCAATATATAAAATATTGGTGAGTTCACAGGTTTTGGTCTCATAACAACATTTTTACACCCTGTGCAGAACCAACACAATTTGTGGCCTTTGTAAGGCGTAGCTAGCTCCTATAAACTATGATGATGAGCAATCCTTTGAGCCCATAACCAAACCAAGACTAATAAATATGCCCCGCGATCACAAGTTGTTCCTCGGCAAATAACAACTTAGTTCAGAATACATGCACCCCAGGCATACGCCGATGCATAATCGACGCTATCGATTAGGGATGGGCCTTGTCAGGCGCCAATAGTACTATCCAAATAGTCCTTCAGTTTCATTTCCCTGAATTAATGGTTACAGTAGCGAGGGCTCAACCCCGAGTGGCGAACACACAACAAAAACTCAAGTACTCATCATGCCACTCGTCACATTTTAACCTTTGAAAACATTTCAACATGTGACAACATTTGACAAACATATCTTTCCCCCAGTTAAAACAGTAAAATGGGGCCGTGAAACTCACCTGAAGTATAGCGTGCAATCAAATAGCAGAGAATAGCAAGTCCGAGGTCAAGCACCTACGAACGTCCTAGTGCGTGTAAGTCGCTAAGTCTATAGCGTGTGTTTTTTTCCGGCAAGTTGTACACCCAACTCCCAACAGCACCATTTACATATAATTCCCCATGTAATTAAACATATGTCCTAGGCCTGTTGGTGATGGATTACCCTCGTTACAAGTTACATTTATACTTTCATGAATATTAGTTAACTTGTATAATATTGTTCTCTCGACTCGACTCACTAACGTATAATTATTTTCCCATTAAATAATTATACTAAGATCTTGTCGTTCGATATAATGTTTTTAACACTCGACTCGACTCACTTTACCGTATATTTACTTTCCCATTAAATAAATATACTAGGATCATGTCGACTCGACATAACATTTTCCACACTCGACTCGACTCACTTTACCGTATATTTACTTTCCCATTAAGTAAATACACTAGGATCTCGTCGATTCGATATATATATATTTTCCTCACTCGACTCGACTCACTTTACCGTATATTTACTTTCCCATTAAATAAATATACTAGGATCTTGTCGATTCGATATATATATATATATATATATATATATATATATATATATTCGTTGTCAAGTCCATACGCTTGTTTTAAACGTTTAATCGTTAGATTATTTACGTTATTTTTCTCCCACGAATAATTTCCAACACTTAGGAAAGTGTTATGTATTTTTCACCTGAATTATATATTTTAAGTCCTTTAAAATATATGTTCTCATTTTCTCCTTAGACGTAATAATACAAATACTTATTTGTTCGTTTTTTACGTCTTAGTCCGTTAACACGTCCGTATCCGATTACTTAACATATATATATATATATATATATATATATATATATATATATATATATATAGAGAGAGAGAGAGAGAGAGAGAGAGAGAGAGAGAGTAAAGATCAAATACAAAATGTTTTTTTGGTAAGAACTATGAGAATCAAAGGGGTAAAAATTTTTATTTTATTTTAGTTTTCAATACTAAATACATGTTTAACAATATGGGAAAAAAATTTCGAAAAAAAAAATAAAAAAAATACCTCCTTTGATTCTCACAGTTCTTCCAAAAAAACAATTTGTACAAGATCTTTACTCTCTCTCTCTCTCTCTCTATATATATATATATATATATATATACATATATATATTGTTAATTTTCCAAGTTCCAACAATATATGTTTTCTTGAAATTATTTATCCTCTAATTTCTACATATTTTACTTGGAAGTTTTTAAATACATTTGTATTTTTAATACCAAGACTTGGTTACTTATATAAAATGCTCCAACACTTTTATATTTCCATTTATATAAAAGTGTCCATTATTATACAAGTTTCACCAAGTTTTTAATTTATCTAACATTATTATAAAAACCTTTGTTTTTATACTTTTCCAACATGTTAGGGAATTTATATTTTTATAAAACCTTATAAAAATATCTTTATACAAGATATACACTTGTAAATTTGCTACCATTTACACAACCAACCTTGGAAAGTCAACATTTTGCGCTTTTGACACCAAACTTTCCAAAGTCATATTTTTAGATTCAAGTTTCTAAAAATGACATTTTATGTCCCTCAACTACTAAAGTTACCAAAATAGTCCCTTAACTTCAAAAGTTACACTTTTATCATTAATCTTCCAAAAATGACCATTTTCTACTAAACTACTAAACTTAGTTTTATGAACTTTGTCATTATAGACTATTAATATGATCCAACATTATCAATAGTCCATAATAACCTTATTAAGGATAATAGTAGGTGTATTTGGTGTATTAAGTCCATTTTGTCCAAGTTGCTGATTTTATGTGCATATCTTATAATATGTAACTTTTGTATTTTTAATTTCTAACAAGATCAAACCTATTCTTGTTTTAGATGATTTAACCCACTTTTAAGTGTTTTCAAGTTACATTCACAAACTATACTTAGATGATCATTTTATTCAAGTTTATGTGAACTTTAGGAAACTACAAAAACACTACATAATCATCACCAAAACCCACGACCCATGTGTCATAGTTATATCATCCATTTTAGTCTTGAAAAAAAACATACTAAAGTTTATGTTGAAAACCATATTTTAAAACCTTATGTACAACTTGCTTTAAAAACATAAAACATGAATATTTAAAGAACAAAAGCAAGATTAAGAAGCTTACTACTAGCACAACGCTAGGGAAGACAAAAACTCTTGATTTGGATGGGGTTTTTGTGTGTTCTTCCAAAGGGTTAAGCTCGATGCTCTTAACACACTAAAAGGGGTTTGAAAATGAGATGATTATGGATGAATTCTTGATGTTGAAACTTGAAAAAAAAATGGTTGTGTGGTGATTTCAAAAGCCACGGCCACATGGTAAGAAACAAGAGAGGATATTTGTTGATGAAATGATTTAGTGTTCTTGCATTTTATAAATCATCCAAGATCTTTCAAGTACACCAAATCCATAAATAAATCTAAGAAATCTTACTTCTAATCCCATGTTTCAAGGGTTGTAAGACTTTGGAATGGGATGGGATATAGCCGATCACTTGGTTATGGTTATGGAGGATTTATAATATTTTACAAGGACACAAAATCTTTCAAAAAATCAACACACCATGTTTAAATCTAAAGAAATCCATCCATGATCTTATCATATCTTAGTAAGATCTAGAATCAAACTAAGATTTGGAGGTGCTTTTTTTTGTACGGTGTGGGTTAGGGCCGGATTTGGTGAGATTTGGTGGGGTCCACCCACCAAAATATTTACTAAATACCATGTTACAAAACAACTAGTCTTGTTACGGTTTAATCGGGTTTTGTTCGGGTTTTAATTACGAGTTATCTGGACAGTATAGTTGCCTTTAGTAAGATTTAGAATCAAACTAACCTTTGTTTTATATATTTCCAACATGTTAGAAAATCTATATTTCTATAAAACTTCATTTTATAAAAATACATTTTTATATTATATATATATATATATATATATATATATTTGTAAATTTGCTACTATTTACACAATCAACCTTGGAAAATCAACAATTTACACCTTTGACACCAAACTTTCCAAAGTTACATTTTTAGATGCAAGTTTCTAAAAATGACATTCTATGTCCCTTAACTATTAAAGTTGCCAAAATAGTCCTTTAACTTCCAAAAGTTACATTTTCTTCTCAATCTTTCAAAAATGACAATTTTCTACTAAACTAGTAAACTTTATTTTGTCATCTTTGTCATGATAGATTATTTTATGATTCTTCATTATCTATAGTCCATAATCATCTTATATTAGATGTATTTGAGTGTAATAAGTCCAATGTGTCCAACTTTACATCTTTCAAGTGTGTAACTTTGAATATGTAAACTTTATGTAACTTATTTTCTAACAAAATCAACACCATATCAAGTTTTAGATGATTATTTTTTGATGATTTAAACCACTTTTAAATGTATTCAAGTTACATTTACACCATTGCTTTGATCATTATTTTAAACAAATTATGTAACTTTTTATGAACTTCAACAATCTTAACAACATCCATCACCACCCACGACCCATGTACAAGTTTTTAAGGTCCATTTTAGTTTGATAGAACACATCATAATTTATGTTTAAAAACCTTGTTAAAAACGTGTGTACAACTTGCTTTTAAAACAACAAAACATTAACTTTCAAGAACAAGATCAAGATCTAGAATAATTACAACTAGCACAAGGCTAGGGAAGCTAAAAACACTTGATTTTGAAGTGATTTAGTGTGTTCTTCCAAGGTGGTTAAGCTCCAAGCTTGAAACACACAAGTAAGGGTTTAGAAATGGAGGTTTATGGATGAATTTGGAGTGTTAAAAACTTGAAAAAGAGATGTGTGTGGGTTTGTGGAAGCTCACGGCACAAAGAGGAAAGAAAAGAAGGTTTTTCTTTTGTGTTTTATCATGTGTTGTATCATCCAACTCTTATAATCTTCCAAAGATACAAAGTATCTAACTTAGATCTTTAAATCCCTTATATTATGGAGATATGGTACTAGGATGATCTTGTTTGATTCTCAAGAGGGTGTTTGGGCCGAGATTTATCAAAGAAATAGAGGATTTTTATAAATCTTTCAAGTACCTCAATATCTTATATACAATCTCATCAAATCCATCCCATACCTCTTATAAGATTCATAATATCCAACTCAAGATTGCAAATCCCTTATAATATGAAAAAGGGTACGTAAGAAATCTTGTTAGATATGGAGGTGAGTATATTGGTCGATTTTTTTGAAGGATTTTAGAGGTTTTATAAATCTTATAAGAACACACAATCATCTTCATATCTCACATACCATACTTCCTAATCTTTGATAGATTGTTTGTACAAAAAAAAAAAGAAGAGTGAGTATGGTTTAAGGGGTTGGGGGCCGGTTGGGGTTGGGTTTAGTGGGGTCCACAACATAAAACATTTGTTAGTAAATTGGTTATGCTTCAAACATAGCCTTCGGGTTTCGTTCGGGTTTTAATCGGGTTTTAATTACGCGTTACTCGGATGTTATAATAGCCTCAAATAACCCTTAAACATAGCCTAAGTTTAAGTGTTGGTTGGTTAATTAGGCTTTCGTTGGGTGAAATTATAAGTTATACGCGTATCGGGTGCGATACGCGCACTTTATTCGTTACCGGGAGATTTGTATGTAAAGTTTTCACTTATGGTTTTGGAGTTCCAAAACAAATTATATTTTATGAAAATACCCTTTATTTTATATCCTGGGTGTCCCGGGATCCTTTTCGTTTATTTAATTTTTACCGGGTAATCACCAACGTCCGTTCCGGACAAGTTTATTCGCACGCGAATTCGTCGTGCTTCAACATTAAACATGTGCATCCCTATGCATCTTATGGGGAATTTGCTATTCTCTAAAGGCTAAATTAATCCAATTAATTTAAATATGGATTTAAACCGTTAATTACATATACTAATTACGTACGGAATCACATCGATTTTTGCCGGATGTTACAGAAATCGAGAACCGAAGGAATATTTGGATAGCTCTATTGGTGCCTGAAAAGGCCCACCCCTAATCGATAGCGTCGATTATGCAACTGTGTATGCCAGGGGTGCACATATTCTAAACTAAGTTGTTATTTTCCGAGAAATAACTACTGCTCGCGGGCCAGGATTCGGGCTAAGCTCAAGGTTAAGTTATACTTAAACTTGACTCATAATAAATTCGTGAAAGCCTACGGGAAAATGTGAACTATGCGTCACACAATTCATATTAAATTCATGAAAGCCTACGGGCAAATGTGAACAATGCGTCACACTAATTATAATGAATTCGTGAAAACCTACGGTAATTGTGAACTAAGTATCATACTAAATCATAATGATCTGTGAAAGTTCACGGGCAACCAAGAACTACGCGTCTCGCTAAATCAGAATGAAAACGAGAATAAAACCACACGAGGCAAGCGTGAACTATGATTCACCCGAAACCAAACTAAAAACATGGTTTTAGAATGTGAAACCACGTTAAATAAAAGAAGAAATTAAACGCTAAACCAAAAAGGGAGCTCGTAGGAGACCCTGGAATACCGGAGGTGCATCCGCACCAGAGGAACAATCCTAGCCTCGAGCAAGGATCGTGTCAGAGTGAACAATGATTGATGTGGCCTAATGAAGGCATGTCAAAAACAAACAAAGCAAGATAAACCTCATGGGCCTTAGCACATGATGGATGAATGGACAATCGAAAGTCTAAAATATATAGATGGCTGTGAATCGCAGAAATAAAAGCAATGCCTTCATAATAAGAAAAATAAGATCCACTGGACCACTATGCATACGAATACTAAAGAAAGAAAACATAAGTAAATAGACTTGTGTGAATAAACATGGTAATGTGACACCATGACACACAGACAAGCAAGGACTCTTGTGAGAAACGATGAATTGATATAAGGTCCATAGCTCTTGTGGGACAAAAATAAACAGAAACGGATCATAGTTCAGGAACAGACCCTGTAAGGGTGAACCAGTAAAGGAATTGCCTTGGAACCAAAGCGTTCTGAGGAGTTAAATACAAACATAATCCGGAAGGGGATTTGAAGACGAGGTGTTATATATGCAATAATACCTAGATAAATAAAAGAGTCGGAAGACTCATGTTAAATCTCAAATAAGATGCTTGCGAGAGCTAGAAATGTAAATTCGAAAGGCTAGATAAGAAAGGGTCACGAACCCTATGCTAATTCTATCAATAGGATAAAAATCCTAAAAGCCCGGGGCAAGTAGATAATAGGTGAGCAATAGCCTGGAATTAGTTTCGACTGAGAATTGAAACTCACATACCAAAATTCGGTAAAGTGATGCCAATTCGCGTTAAAGTACACAAAAATAGGTTAATTGCTATCTAAAGTATTATATGGAGGATTCCATGGGTTATTCAAACTTGAATGAGTATACAAAATACTAGCCCAGGCGTGGGCCTCTAAACTAGAATAGATATACATGTTAAATGGATGTGTGACTTGTACAAAGTCCAACAATTTAACTCCAAATTTTTTCGGCGGTGTGTAAAAACACATCAGAAGTCGTAGTCATTGGATTAAATGACTGACTAAAACATGCGACTTATGAAACTTAAGTCTACTATAACCGAAAACCCTGATGAATTAACTATTCCCCATAATTAGCAATCGGGTAGTAAGAAAACGAACGATAAACCGTTAATATCCTAGTGATAGCTATGCAATCACTAGAAAGATCAAACGGGTCAAGTGAATTCGTCACCACTTGGACCCAGAGGAATGCATAAATATACCTAAGCGTAGTGACAGGTGAAAAACCCTTAAAAAGGACACGCGTTGTCTAGGACAAGGAAGACGTGAGGTGCGGAAAGGACTCGATACTTTCCGGGAAAACCATGACATTATAATAGGCCTTGGAGCCAAAATCAAACGGAAATTAAAACCACGTTGAGTGTGGTTAAAGGTCTTTGGGAAGCCGTATGATAACCAAACCCAATATGTGCCTCAGTGCATGGAAATGATTCTAAGTAGAGTAAATAATTAAACGTACACCCTAAGCCTTCGGGGACTTAAGGGTTCTAAACACACAAAAGAGTTAAATCGATGGCTCTTGGACAAACCAGGACACCTGCGGGTGCCTAAACTAGAATAATCTCCCGTAAAGGTAAACGAATATGCATACATAAACTTAGAGGCGTAATCAAATTCCATTAAAATAACCCTTGTTAACTAGTACATACTTAACGAAATATGGGAGGGGTTAACTCCGTCAACCTTGTTAACTAAACAAGGCTTAAACATTTATACGAGACTAACTCGATTAGTGTCTTGAACTAGTACATACTTAACGAAATATGGGAGGGGTTAAAAGTGCCAAATAACCAAATTGAGTTTGGTTGAATACTTAAAAAAAAGAAGAAGAAAGAAAAACACACACACACAAACTTCTGGAAATCGATCCATACACCTCCCAAAACACACACTTAAGCTCAAACTCAAGAACAAGTTCAATCAAGGATGAAATCAAGGGGCTTTTGTGTGCATTATCCCTAAAACGAATCTCCCAAGCCTAATACACACCAAGGTAACATTTTATTTGACTAAATTTAATGGTATGTTTATGCTTGGGTGTGATGAAAATCATGGATTGTTATAAAAACGTGAATTAAGGGCTTGTAATGGTTACTCTAGTATGAGGAAACCATAATACGTGTTAATTTGTGTGTGTTAAGCAAAATCTTTGTGTGAAGATTATATCTTTGTAATTCATGTTATAAAGTTAAATGGGTTTCTTGGTGGATTGGTAGGAACCACCTTTAAACCATGAAATACTAGCTTTAGTAAATGACAAGCTATGATTAAGATGTTTATAGGAATGCTAGACATGTTAATCTTGGTTAAGGATGGATCCATGAGGTCCCCAAGTCTTAAAATTAAAGCTAAGGAAATCACGCCTACCAAGTGTTTGATAAAATGCCTCAATGAAACTCGATTTCACTTGGGCATAGATAATTTGTGAAAACTTGTATTTGGTGAAACACGACCAAAAATGCGTGTAGACAAGTAAAGATTAGGTTCTAACAACCTAAGTAATCATTCGCCTCATAGGTGCGGATACAAGAGACTTTGGATAGCCAAGGAGTCTCGGATTGAGGTAAAGAGGAAGCACGCATAAGGTATGTCACTCGATGGCTTAAATCTCAATATAATCCTAGTATGTTTATATGCTTAGTTATACTTTTGTATGTATATTTGAAACTAGTCATTGGAATGTCACAAAAGAAGCTTAAACGAGATTCATAATTCATAGAAAATGGCCTTAGAGGAAGGTTGTCAATATCCCAATTAGGCTAACGGGTCAATTGGGTGAAACACTAATAGAGAAGGACCTAAACCGAGGGTCAACATTATGCCGATATCGATTGTTTTTAATTGCTTGAGTATATTCGTAGACTTTATGTTAGTAATCTCAAGCTAGTCTAGAAGCAAAAAGGGGCGCGAGCTAAGGTAAGTCCTTCTAGGAATCAAATCTCGTACTCATACCATTGTGATATTGACTTGCTAGGAACCACTCCCCAAGTGATAAGTGACCGGTAATCCGTTATACCAATGGGCAATGTAGACCGGGTGCTTGAAATTGCGCATAAATGGCCCACGGGGCCATAGACGCTAAGGTAGCGCCACAACGGCGTATTGCCCAAGGGAAATCTTGAAAACTACCTCTAGTGATGAGGGGTTAATAAAAATCAGGTCGTGAATCGATTGGGGAGAGAGTTAGGAAGAATGGAGATACTTAAAGGTAACGAGGACAAGCCCTCGATAAAACCCATGTGCCCAAGCTTAGTCCAAACCCGCCATTGGTAAGTGTTGGGTAAGCTAGAACCGGATAGTTAGCTAATCTCCCAGGTGTGAACCTTGACTATGTCTTTAGATGAGCATATGTCCAGCTTTGGTCTTGGTTTTAGGCGAATACTACTAAACGGGTCGATTTGGATAAAAACAACATATGCATGTAATAACGGAAAAGGGAAGTTGATCAATGACATCTTATAAGCATGATATAATGGTGTTAACTAAGTCCCCAAGTGTCCCTAGGAAGGGCCTTGAACATGGGTTTAAAAGCATCCAAATCCCCTTTAAAAACTAGTCAAGATGTTAGTTTCACAATTTTTTTTGTGCAGCAGCATGCGCCTAGGACGCCCAGACATGCGCCTAGGACGCCCAACTAATAGACTTCGGACGCCCAAGACCTTCTGGAGACGCCATCAGGACGCTGGGCAACGTCCAGGACACCCAGAAGTGCGTCTAGGACGCTCAGCCTATTTTTGTTTATTTTCGTTGTTTTGGGGCCGTAAGCTACGGCCGGTCTTTTTCCTTCGCCTTATGCTGGCTGTTTTATTCAATTACATGACTAAACTAACACACATTCATGGGTTTGTTTTTCATATTCAACCCTAGGTATATAACTCGGAGTATGGATGATGATCAAGCTCATTTTGTGAAGAACCGAACGTTGCATCGTGTTAGCTTCCGCATAGACTCTTGATTTTGGGTGTAAAACTTAAGTCTTTTTGGGTTGAAATCATTGTGAATAACCTAGTACTTATGTCAAGTGTTTCAAAGTCGTGTTTTGTACATATTTGATAACGTCTTAACATGGTTTTTGGTAATAGTATCACATGTTCAACCCTTATTTTATTCTTTAAACACATGAGAATGGGTTAGGGTCTTACAAGTGGTATTCAGAGCCCAAGGTTAAACGAGTTAAGCGTTCGGTTCAAGCTTGATCATCAATCCGGTAAGGAATTCATTTCGAAAACGTAATAATCTAGTCGAAAATGATCTACATCATGATTGAACACGAGTCAATTAGGAATGAACTAAGGGAATAATGTATTAAACACTAACGCCCAGGAAACACACCAATTACACGGTCATGGTGAGCTATGACTCAGCCGAACCGAAAATTGGGGAAATCTAGTCATATCACTTAGATGATGCGATGGACTGAGTGCAAGAAGAATTTAGAAATTCGAAAACATGAAATTTCAACTACACGGTCAGGGCGAACCAGAAATTAGGGAATAGATGCATAGAATACTTAAAACTCGGACAAATGCCAATCACACGGCCATAGTGGGCTAAGGCTCAGCCGAACTGAGAATTGGAAGGCATGATCGCATCAACAAGACTGCCCGATCAGATAAAACACAAATAGCTTAATAACGCGGGTATACAAAAATACATTAGACAAATAGACAAGAATGTTTCTATTATACAAGATGCATGACCAGAAATTGCCCACTTGGAGAAATACCGTGGTGATCGCGATAAGATCACCGTGTCATGTGTGGATTGCTTACCCTGGCCAGGTAAGTGTTAAACACATGGTGCGGTGGGCTTCTCATGATCTACACTTCTACCCTTCACGTGACAAGGACTGGGTCAGGGAGAAAGGCATGTTAACTTCTCTAAAAATATAACTCGCGAGGTCATATAACAAGGAAGTATTGCCAAACAACTTAAGAGGCCGGGTAGACCTGGTAAGTAAAACCAAAGCATAAATGACCCACGGGGTCATAGAACCAAGGGTATTACCACAACGGTTACACGGACCAAGGTAAGGCTTGAACCTTAATCAAAGGTTAAGTCATAACTAAACTCGACCTTTATAGAAGGTTAAATTCGTAAATAGACTTGAACCTTAATCAAAGGTTAATCATAACTAAACTCGAACCTTTATAGAAGGTTGAATTCGTAAATAACTTGAACTTTAATCAAAGGTTAAGTCATAACTAAACTCGAACCTTTATAGAAGGTTGAATTCGTAAATAGACTTGAACCTTAATCAAAGGTTAACTCATAACTAAACTCGAACCTTTATAGAAGTTGAATTCGTAAATAGACTTGAACCTTAATCAAAGGTTAAGTCATAACTAAACTCGAACCTTTATAGAAGGTTGAATTCGTAAATAGACTTATACCTTAATCAAAGGTTAAGTCAACCTTTATAGAAGGTTGAATTCGTAAATAGACTTGAACTTCAAAGGTTAAGTCATAACTAAACTCGAACCTTTATAGAAGGTTGAATTCGTAAATAGACTTGAACCTAAATGAAAGGTTAAGTCATAACTAAACTCGAACCTTTATAGAAGGTTGAATTCGTAAATAGACTTATACCTTAACAAAGGTTAAGTCATAAATAAACTCGAACCTTTATAGAAGGTTGAATTCGTAAATAGACTTGAACCTTAATCAAAGGTTAAGCCACAGTTAAACTCAAACTTTAAGAAGGTTAAATTCGTAAATGAAATTGAACCTTAATCAAAGGTTAAGTCATAATTAAGCTCGAACCTTTATAGAAGGTCAAATTCGTAAATGAAGGTGAACCTTAATCAAAGGTTAAGTCATGAATAAACTCGAGCCCTAATCGAACGTTAATACGTAAGCAGACTTGAACCATAATCAAATGTTAAGTCATAAACACAAACGATCTTGACTATAGGATGAATCGCAAGTAAATCAATCGAACCTAACTGAAGGTCAAACCAAAACAAATCTGAGTCTTAACCGAAGTTAAACTGTAACCAAACTAGACCCTAGTCGAGGGTTAGTTAAACAGTAAAGGTAAACCTTCATGAAAAAAAAATCACAGATGAATCTGAACCATACTTGAGCGGTTAACTCGTATTCCAACATGAACCCCATACTGAGGTAAAACAAAAGGCCAAGATTCGGGCTAAGCTCAAGGTTAAGTTATACTTAAACTTGACTCATAATAAATTCGTGAAAGCCTACGGGAAAATGTGAACTATGCGTCACACAATTCATATTAAATTCATGAAAGCCTACGGGCAAATGTGAACAATGCGTCACACTAATTATAATGAATTCGTGAAAACCTACGGGCAATTGTGAACTAAGTATCATACTAAATCATAATGATTTGTGAAAGTTCACGGGCAACCAAGAACTACGCGTCTCGCTAAATCAGAATGAAAACGAGAATAAAACCACACGGGGCAAGCGTGAACTATGATTCACCCGAAACCAAACTAAAAACATGGTTCTAGAATGTGAAACCACGTTAAATAAAAGAAGAAATTAAACGCTAAACCAAAAAGGGAGCTCGTAGGAGACCCTGGAATACCGGAGGTGCATCCGCACCAGAGGAACAATCCTAGCCTCGAGCAAGGATCGTGTCAGAGTGAACAATGATTGATGTGGCCTAATGAAGGCATGTCAAAAACAAACAAAGCAAGATAAACCTCATGGGCCTTAGCACATGATGGATGAATGGACAATCGAAAGTCTAAAATATATAGATGGCTGTGAATCGCAGAAATAAAAGCAATGCCTTCATAATAAGAAAATACGATCCACTGGACCACTATGCATACGAATACTAAAGAAAGAAAACATAAGTAAATAGACTTGTGTGAATAAACATGGTAATGTGACACCATGACACACAGACAAGCAAGGACTCTTGTGAGAAACGATGAATTGATATAAGGTCCATAGCTCCTGAGGGACAAAAATAAACAGAAACGGATCATAGTTCAGGAACAGACCCTGTAAGGGTGAACCAGTAAAGGAATTGCCTTGGAACCAAAGCGTTCTGAGGAGTTAAATACAAACATAATCCGGAAGGGGATTTGAAGACGAGGTGTTATATATGCAATAATACCTAGATAAATAAAAGAGTCGGAAGACTCATGTTAAATCTCAAATAAGATGCTTGCGAGAGCTAGAAATGTAAATTCGAAAGGCTAGATAAGAAAGGGTCACGAACCCTATGCTAATTCTATCAATAGGATAAAAATCCTAAAAGCCCGGGGCAAGTAGATAATAGGTGAGCAATCGCCTGGAATTAGTTTCGACTGAGAATTGAAACTCACATACCAAAATTCGGGTAAAGTGATGCCAATTCGCTTTAAAGTACACAAAATAGGTTAATTGCTATCTAAAGTATTATATGGAGGATTCCATGGGTTATTCAAACTTGAATGAGTATACAAAAATACTAGCCCAGGCGCGGGCCTCTAAACTAGAATAATATACATGTTAAATGGATGTGTGACTTGTACAAAGTCCAACAATTTAACTCAAAATTTTGTCGGCGGTGTGTAAAAACACATCAGAAGTCGTAGTCATTGGATTAAATGACTGACTAAAACATGCGACTTATGAAACTTAAGTCTACTATAACCGAAAACCCTGATGAATTAACTATTCCCAGAATTAGCAATCGGGTAGTAAGAAAACGAACGATAACCGTTAATATCCTAGTGATAGCTATGCAATCACTAGAAAGATCAAACGGGTCAAGTGAATTCGTCACCACTTGGACCCAGAGGAATGCATAAATATACCTAAGCGTAGTGACAGGTGAAAACACCATTAAAAAGGACACGCGTTGTCTAGGACAAGGAAGACGTGAGGTGCGGAAAGGACTCGATACTTTCCGGAAAACCATGACATTATAAGAGGCCTTGGAGCCAAAATCAAACGGAAATTAAAACCACGTTGAGTGTGGTTAAAGGTCTTTGGGAAGCCGTATGATAACCAAACCCAATATGTGCCTCAGTGCATGGAAATGATTCTAAGTAGAGTAAATAATTAAATGTACACCCTAAGCCTTCGGGGACTTAAGGGTTCTAAACAACACAAAAGAGTTAAATCGATGGCTCTTGGACAAACCAGGACACCTGCGGGTGCCTAAACTAAATAATCTCCCGTAAAGGTAAACGAATATGCATACATAAACTTAGAGGCGTAATCAAATTCCATTAAAATAACCCTCATCGAGGAGGATAAAACTCAAGGTCAACCATGAGCGCGACCCATGGGAATATATATATATATATATATATAATATATATATATATACCGGTTTCGAGGACGAAACCCTCATTAAGGGGGGTGGAGTTGTAACACCCCAAAATCTCTAAACCGTATTTTATGATAATCTAAGCACATGTGGCTTTTAAACTGAACCGCACGAAACACGACTTATGCGAATTTCCTAGTCTAGGGAATTAACTCCGTCAACCTTGTTAACTAAACAAGGCTTAAACAATTATACGAGACTAACTCGATTAGTGTCTTGAACTAGTACATACTTAACGAAATATGGGAGGGGTTAAAAGTGCCAAATAACCAAATTGAGTTTGGTTGAATACTTAAAAAAAAAGAAGAAAGAAAAACACACACACAAACTTCTGGAAATCGATCCATACACCTCCCAAAACACACACTTAAGCTCAAACTCA
This sequence comes from Ambrosia x helenae, assembly GCA_030844895.1. NCBI lineage: Eukaryota > Viridiplantae > Streptophyta > Magnoliopsida > Asterales > Asteraceae > Ambrosia > Ambrosia x helenae. The sequence continues at coordinate 1,813 of JAUTDX010006785.1, read as the reverse complement.
AGAACAAGTTCAATCAAGGATGAAATCAAGGGGCTTTTGTGTGCATTAGCCCTAAAACGAATCTCCAAGCCTAATACACACCAAGGTAACATTTTATTTGACTAAATTTAATGGTATGTTTATGCTTGGGTGTGATGAAAATCATGGATTGTTATAAAAACGTGAATTAAGGGCTTGTAATGGTTACTCTAGTATGAGGAAACCATAATACGTGTTAATTTGTGTGTGTTAAGCAAAATCTTTGTGTGAAGATTATATCTTTGTAATTCATGTTATAAAGTTAAATGGGTTTCTTGGTGGATTGGTAGGAACCACCTTTAAACCATGAAATACTAGCTTTAGTAAATGACAAGCTATGATTAAGATGTTTATAGGAATGCTAGACATGTTAATCTTGGTTAAGGATGGATCCATGAGGTCCCCAAGTCTTAAAATTAAAGCTAGGGAAATCACGCCTACCAAGTGTTTGATAAAATGCCTCAATGAAACTCGATTTCACTTGGGCATAGATAATTTGTGAAACTTGTATTTGGTGAAACACGACCAAAAATGCGTGTAGACAAGTAAAGATTAGGTTCTAACAACCTAAGTAATCATTCGCCTCATAGGTGCGGATACAAGAGACTTTGGATAGCCAAGGAGTCTCGGATTGAGGTAAAGAGGAAGCACGCATAAGGTAAGTCACTCGATGGCTTAAATCTCAATATAATCCTAGTATGTTTATATGCTTAGTTATACTTTTGTATGTATATTTGAAACTAGTCATTGGAATGTCACAAAGAAGCTTAAACGAGATTCATAATTCATAGAAAACGGCCTTAGAGGAAGGTTGTCAATATCCCAATTAGGCTAACGGGTCAATTGGGTGAAACACTAGTAGAGAAGGACCTAAACCGAGGGTCAACATTATGCCGATATCGATTGTTGTTAATTGCTTGAGTATATTCGTAGACTTTATGTTAGTAATCTCAAGCTAGTCTAGAAGCAAAAAGGGCGCGTGAGCTAAGGTAAGTCCTTCTAGGAATCAAATCTCGTACTCATACCATTGCGATATTGACTTGCTAGGCAACCACTCCCCAAGTGATAAGTGACCGGTAATCCGTTATACCAATGGGCAATGTAGACCGGGTGCTTGAAATTGCGCATAAATGGCCCACGGGGCCATAGACGCTAAGGTAGCGCCACAACGGCGTATTGCCCAAGGGAAATCTTGAAAACTACCTCTAGTGATGAGGGATTAATAAAAATCAGGTCGTGAATCGATTGGGGAGAGAGTTAGGAAGAATGGAGATACTTAAAGGTAACGAGGACAAGCCCCGATAAAACCCATGTGCCCAAGCTTAGTCCAAACCCGCCATTGGTAAGTGTTGGGTAAGCTAGAACCGGATAGTTAGCTAATCTCCCAGGTGTGAACCTTGACTATGTCTTTAGATGAGCATATGTCCAGCTTTGGTCTTGGTTTTAGGCGAATACTACTAAACGGGTCGATTTGGATAAAAAACAACATATGCATGTAATAACGGAAAAGGGAACTTGATCAATGACATCTTATAAGCATGATATAATGGTGTTAACTAAGTCCCCAAGTGTCCCTAGGAAGGGCCTTGAACATGGGTTTAAAAGCATCCAAATCCCCTTTAAAAACTAGTCAAGATGTTAGTTTTCACAATTTTTTTTGTGCAGACCGCATGCGCCTAGGACGCCCAACTGATAGACTTCGGACGCCCAAGACCTTTCTGGAGACGCCCATCAGGACCGTTGGGCCAACGTCCAGGACGCCCAGAAGTGCGTCTAGGACGCTCAGCCTATTTTT
>JAUTDX010006784.1:0-42725 GCA_030844895.1 Ambrosia x helenae | reverse complement strand
TGGTGGTGGTAGCGATGGTGGTAGTGGTAGAAGTGGGTGATGATGGTGGTCAGTGGTAATGAAGGGTGAGAGAGGGAAGGAAATGGAAAAAAATAGAGGGGTTGGATGAATGAATTTTGGGGTTTAGAGGAATGGAATGATGGAGGTAATGGATGATTCAATTATCTTTACCAACCAAACACTTTTTTTTCATTCCATCGTAATGCTCCATTCCATTCCGTCTTTCATTCATACGTACCAAATGCTACCCTATACTTTAAAATTGGTTGCATCTTAATCGAACCTGTTAAAATCTGTTTTAAACTTGAATAAATTGTTTTTCGTCCCTGGGTGGGGGGTGGGGGGGGAGGTTGGGGATCGTGTCTAGTTGTAAGAAGAGAGTTTTAGAAGGCGTTTTAGATTCAAACCTGTCCAAGATAAATAAACGAAAAAGAAATTCGCATTCAAAAAAATATGTATATAAGTTTTTTTTTTCTCAAGTAGGTATTGTAGAGAAGCTTATTTACCAAATGAGTACTTTGAAAATTATTATATATAACATTTCTCATCGTTAGCAATAGTAAAACGTCGTTGGCATGCATAAAGTAGCGTTGATTTATCGGTTATTTACGAAATTGCCATTTCTCCTTTGCCACTTTTTTTTGAACGAGGGTTCTCCTTTGCCACCTGCCACATAGTTTTCAGAGCTGCTCCCCACCGCCATCTAAGAATTTAGATTCAGTCCGGGCATTAGGTGTACATTTCTCTGTGCTAAGGGGGCTGTAACGAGAAGACCCAAGCTCATCAGCCACAGTCAGTATGATCTTCTTCATCTCTGACGTAGACTGTTCCGGGTCAACGGTACCGTTATGGCTCTTGAAATCGGAGTCATAGATACGTGTCGGCTCTTTCGTCTCGTTGCAGTGTCCATGCCCGAAGTGGGTTCGAACAACCGCATGGATTCGACGGCTTCCGCAACGTCGGTAGGCCGGTGTTAACAGCGACGGTTATAGCGGTTGTAAAGGTGGTTCAAAGGTTAGCTGGCGAAAACGGTTTGAACTGACACAAGGGTCGCGCAGAGACAAATTCAAACGGTTGTATGTTTTGCGCTCGCGCATAGCGCGGCGGGTTATATACTAGTTATTTACTAAAATGGAAAGTCTTTAAAAGTTAATTTTTCTCACTCTTAATTTTATTTGATATATAAAAGTACCTTTATAGGGTATGTTTTGGCAATGAGCTTTTAAGATCTTTTAGGAGCTTCAAGCTTTTAGCTTTTAAGAAAAAACTCCTACTTAATAAAAATGGTATGTTTGGCAAAGAGCTTTTATGAGCTTCAAGCTTCAAGCTTTTAAAAAAAGCTCATACTCAATAAAAAACATTGTTTGGTTGAAGGAGCTTGAACTTTTAGGTTAGGAGAAAAAAGATAATCAAAAGCTACTAGTACTATCGTTTAAGAAAAGCTCCTACTAGCTACAAGCTTTTAACGAGTAAATAACACCAATACCCATTATATAATAAAAATCCGTGCATACAAACTTTTAGTTAGTGCCTATTTTGGTCATTTTAGAGCATTCACAATAGATGCTCCATAATAGTGTTTTAAAGATATGGATACGGTGATAAGTAAGGCTGTTTGGCAAGTGCTGAACCAGTAAGAGGTCTTAATGGTTAAGAGACTCTGAACTAGTAAGTGCTGAACCAGTAATGGTTGTTTGGTTGTATGTCTGAATGAGTGTGCAAAATGACTATTTTATCCCTATAACAATATCACATTGATAACTTAGAAAACACCACTTCAATAAAAATCCTATACAAAATTTTTGTTATTATTTTTTAACGGTTATTGTTGTTGTTATTATTATTATTATTATTATTTTATTAAAATTAAAAACCAACATTATTTGATTAATAATAAATATAAATATCTTCATATAAAACAAAAACAAACAAATTCTCTTTAAATATACACGACACACACTTTCCCAAATATTCTTCTTTCTTTTCTATCTCATCTTTCTCTCTTTTTTTGAAGGTTTCTCATCTGATGATCTGAGATGATTTGAGCCATTCACCACCCTTCTCTAATCCTTTGTTCTATACAAACACACACTTGACATCACATACGTACACACAAACACACACACTCGGGTGAGATGAGAGAGGAAGGGTAGGGGAAGCGGCGGCAGCGGTTGGAGGTCGGAGGAGGAGCGCGACGGCAGTTGGAGGTCGGAGGAGTTGAGAAGCAGGAAGAATGAGATGGAGGAGGCAATGAAAACCATTCAGAGGAGGGGCAAGGAGTCAATTTTTCATTCAGCATGATATCTTTGCTGAAACCATTTCAGTCTTAATGGTTCAGTTCAGAGGCCAAGTTTTTTGCAACCAAACACCACCCAACTCTGACCGGTTCAGAGGTTACCTTTGAATGAGCCATTCAGAGGTAACCAAACAGCCCCTAAATCAAGAAACAATCCTTAACCCATTTACTTAAATGGGTAACTTAAATTTTACATGTTATCTCTCTAATGGTTCAAACCGTTTACATAGCTAAAAAACAACTAATAAGAAAATGGGTCAAATGTCACATGCTGTAATATAAATTTATTATATTCTATTAAAAAATAGACACCAAAAGATCACCCCAGACCCATTTCAACATGTAGCCAAAAGGACCCATTGTACACACACTTTAAGCAACTTTTGACATGCTACAAAATGCCGCCAAAAAACGTCATTATTTAAACTGTGTAAATCCAGTACTTAACAATTAAAATTGATTCATAATCAATCATTAATACAAAAAAAATTGATTAAATTGATTCATTATTACAGATTAAATTGATTCGTAATTACGGAAATGATTGATTCATAATCAATCATATATAAATTCAATCAATAAATTTGGTAAGCCTAAATTACCGATTAAATTGATTCATAATCAATCATACATAATAAAAAAATTGATTAAATTGATTAATAATTACGGATTAAATTGATGTGCTTAATAATTACCAAAATAATTTCGTATTAAAATTAAATTCGCCTCATTAAATTATGGTAAGTATAAATACGGGTTAAATTGATTCATAAATAATCATACATAATAAAAAATTATTAAATTGATTCAAATTACGGATTAAATGATTCATAATTATCAACAATAATTTCGTATTAGACTTAATTCCGTCTCATTAAATTATAGTAAGCTGAAATTACGGGTTAAATTGATTCATAATCAATTTAATGAGACATAATTTCGTAAAATAATTTAATGAGACAAAAAAATCGTAATAAATTTATTGAGAGTTATTTAGTAAACCGAATTTAATGAGACAAAAAATCGTAATAAATATGGTAAATTTCGGTCAATAGTAATATAATTTAACGAGACAAAAAAAATCGTAATAAATATGGTAAATTTCGGTCATTTATTATTAATGACAATAAATAATACTAAACAATCCTAATAAATATGGTAAATTTCAGTCAATAGTAATATAATTTAATGAGACAAAAAAATGGTAATAGATATGGTAAATTTATGTCAATTATTATTAATGACAATAAATAATACTAAACAATCCTAATAAATATGGTAAATTTCGGTCAATAATAATATAATTTAATGAGACAAAAAAATCGTACTAATATGGTAAATTTAGGTCAATTATTATTAATGACAATAAATAATAGTAAACAATCCTAAAAATATGGTAAAGTTCGGTCATTAGTAATATAATTTAATGAGACAAAAAAAATCGTAAAAAATATGGTAAATTTAGGTCAATTATTATTAATGACAATAAATAATATTAAACAATGATAATAAACATGGTAAAATTTCGGTCAATAGTAATATAATTTAATGAGACAAGAAAATTGTAATAAATATGGTAAATTTGTCAATTATTATTAATGACAATAAAATAATAGAAAAATTTGAAAATGATATAGAACATTGAAAAACATAAATCACTAACAACTTTAGACCAACCATTTGTAAAACAAAAAACATCATCGGTCAATTCTACTCAGACCAACCAAGATTGTCCTTAGTATGTGGTAACTGTAACGTTACTGTTGTGTATGTTTTTAGACAACAGGAATTTGTTCATGGCCTTCGGCACAGTCTGGATTGACACGTTAAAAACAACATTAAAAAATAAAGAATCATTTTTAAAAATTAATTAGTCATATGAACATGAAAATAAGAAAAATACCATGACTGTTGACGCATGGTCATGCAAAACCTTGAAGAATTGAGACCATTGTGAATGCCATAATAGCGTTTGTGTCTTCGGATCAAATCATGATTTTCAAATATATATGTAAACCGATTCAATATATATGTAAAGAAACACTGATGACAATTATATGTGTAACACCCAACCCGGATGGGCTGACGTGTCACAATAGCATTGGTTCAGAAAGACGTAATTCCATTTATTACTTGTCAAAGGTACAAAATGTTAGACAAGCTAACTTAAGATTTAAAAAGCAAACTAACACAGTTAAATGGGTTTACCAAACATCTTTAGATTTATTCCTAAGCTTTATTTTCTCTCTCTATCCCGCCCAAGGTAACCTGTGAACCTGCGAATACAAAAAGAATTTACGGAATGAGCCGAATGCTCAGTACGGAATAATAGGCTTGAAATAACAAACAATAAATAAATATTTTACTGAGACATGATCAAGACGTAACGTATAAGATGATACGATGCGGAAATTTAATAACAAAATCGTACCATGCGATGAACCCATGAGCTAAACATAAAACGTGACAATACACAGGTAGCTACTCCTGCATATTTATCACATGAGGTGGCGAGTTGGCATACCGTTATCCACCTCCATAACATACATAAATCCTAGATCGATCCATACGCCTCCTAATAGCCATATGTACCACACTTGTACTTAAGAGACGCCGTGAACTGATCTCTCCGTCACGGGTGGAGCACATGTTGTCGATGCCGCAACAACATGCTCGTGGGACACTCCACGAGAAGCAGAACTCATGGTTTCAGAGTACAAAGGGTCTTATTCAAATGATTCCATAATCATAGCAACATATATTTCTTGTCAACATGAACTTATATCAGGAACATGCGATAATGAGTACAACAACTTAATTCTATCGCATGATATCAAGGCTAATTCAAATATTATAATAAGAACATGAAATGAACGGACAGCCAAATGAATTGATGCTTCAAAGACGTGAGAACTTTCAAAGATCAGTGGGTTTATATAACAACTGAATATGAAAGCAACAAGGGTGGGGTAAGGATCCGTACCTTTAATTAGTGTTTCAAAGTGATGCTAACTTGTTTACGAGCGTTTGCAAAAGAAATCCTGACAATATGACACCAGCACTGGATCTCTAGATATCAGCCCGATTGAGAGCAGGTATACACGCTAGCTAGTATTTTAGCTTTATATTAATATTTTTTTCGTTTGTTGATACTGTACAATTATGTTTGAAGTGAAGTGCTACCTATTTATACCAACGATTTTCTGCTGCCCAAGTTGAAATGATGAAAATCATATGACTAAGTTTTTGCTTAAGCTTTCCACGTGGCCCTCCAATATACAGATCAATTTCTTGTTGGCTAATTTTTACTTACCTTGGTGCCCAAGCTTATAACAACATGATGTGTAAATTTTATCCTTAATTCACAATATTATAATATTTATTCATATACGTATGAATTTTGATTTTAGTGTTATTATTATATTAATTTAAGCTGCTTAACTCGTTTTTCTCTTATAACTTTTAACCTGTAATGTTTTAATAAATTTCGAATATACTGCTAAGACGAGCTAATTTTTATCTACACGTTAACCTAAGTTTCGTTAAAAACGGAATAGGGTTCAAATATAATATATATCTTATTATTATTATTACTATATGGTCTCCTATAACATTAAATACTTCTCTAGACCTCATCTACTAGACATGACTCGTCTAGATATCTTTTAATAATATTTAAAATATAAGTATTAAATATTTTAAACAACTTAATAGGAACCGTATATTACAACTATTACCCCCTTAAAAGAAATTTCGTCCTCGAAATTTATGGATCTAAAACATGGAAGTTACATAACATCGATCAGAATATAAGGCTTATATTCAGTTGGACCTATAGATTCTGTTCAAATATAGTAGGATAGATGGAATGAATTGATTTATTGGTTTCCATGGAGTTTCATGTTCATATATTTCGTATGACCTTAACAATTTAAATACTTGGATTCTTAAAATATTCGGATAGACACTTAACCGACATAATAGGAATCCCAAAAGCGCACATTTGTACCTGTAATTCACAATTATGTTCATGACCATAATTGTCAATTACCTTACAACCATGCCCTAACGGTCTTCCTTCAAACATATCTAACCATACGGAAATTTATAAATAACGTGACTATTGGTACGGATATTACGCACAAAGATGTTTTAGTGACAACTAAGAAATGTTCGAAAATGACCATGGAAGCAATGGAAGCAAAATAACACATATTTGAAGAGTAAGGTCACAGTTACCTGGACTAAATGCCATATGATCTCAAGAGACTAGGGTATGCTAAGCGAACCAATTCTATGGTTTCCTAAGTTGCTTCGTATTCAGAGTAGTTCTCCACCTAATATATAAAAATAATAATTTTCCTATGCATAACCTTTTCTTGTCCATCTAGAACAAATATTCACGTTTCTCTTCATATGATATTTCTCATGGATTGTACGTAACGGATAACTAATAATAGCGAACGAATGATAATGTATCCTCTCAATAAGGATACTCGAAAACTGCTATGAGCGTGCGTGAGTTAAGGCGGTAGTGTTAGTCGTACGACACTTCCCTAATTCTTTCAAGAATGTCAAACGGATCGATTAAACGTGGACGAAGCCTTCCCTTGATTCCAATTCTGCGAATGTCACCCAAGGTGATACTTTTAAGAACACGCGGTCTCCAACTCTGAATTCAAGTGTTCGTCTATTCAGGTCTGCATAACTCTTTGGGCTACTCCGAGCCCTCTTTCAGCTTCTCTTCTGCAATATTGACTTTTTCATTACGGTCCTTCAAGAATATTCTCTCTGGCTTCTTCCAACTATTGTTGTATACGAATTCAACAAAGCACAAGTATTCATCCCCATTACCACTCCAATTTAACGTGCATGTTCTAAGAATAACTTCTAACGTTTGGATGATTCGTTCGGATTTGCCATTTGACTAAGGTTAGGAAGAAGTATGAACTTTAGACACGCACACCAAGCATTTTGGTAGCCTTTCCAAAATCATGATGTGAAGCGTGGGTCTCTATCTGAAAGGCGTGCAAATGGAGTCGAATAACCTTTATCTAATCTGTAATAAAATACGTTGAGCTCTTATCTATGGGAATATCTAGTGGCGGTAACGGCCCACTGGCTTGTTGATGCTCAATTTTCACTTGTTGGCAGGTAAGATACTTACTTTACATGTCAAAATTTTGTCGTATGTCTTGCCATATAAATAGTGACCAGAAACTTATTAATTTTAAATCAAAACCTTTTTATATGTTAATTTACATAACTTGTAAACAATGAAACACATTAAATCTGTAAATAATTGTGTAATGGACTTGCGTTCCTTTATATTATTTACAAATAAACATTTAAAATTTGTTATTTGAATACGATTTTGAAAACAAGGGTTCATAAAAAGTATAACACATATAGTGTACATTATTTAAGGAAACTAACACATAAATTCTAAAGTTGACGTATACATATTTATAATAATTTGTAACATCTTTAAAAATATATAAAATTTCTTAAGTAAGTTTCTACTTTATATAAAAATCATTTTTATAATAACTCGAAGAAAGTGTAGCTTCAAAAAAAAAATTAATTGTTGTCATTTAATAACTTAAAAATTCATTTTTAAGTATTGTGCAAATTAAGTATGTGACTTTACAAATCCTTCTTACGTATGGTGAATCTAAAGGAACCATATTTGCAATGTGAATAAAATAATTTATCTAACAGTTTTTCCAAAAATATATGCTTTAAATTTTTAATCAACAAAATTATGGTATTGAAAATTAAATCAATTAGTAAGGGGTTTGACCAGATTCCTTAAATTACCATAACATAAACACGAATATTTTATTCTGTATACATATCTAAAGTTGGCTTCACCTTCCTCCTGTTCATAGATGAAAAGTTGATATATTTTCATGATACTAAGCGAAATATAACTTGTATTTAGAGTAACTGACTAAGTGGTGCATCAGATAGTTGACTTTTATACAGCTTGGTGTTTCCGTTATAGGCTCGACGCCCAAAGATTAAGTCAATATTATCTCATGGTCGGTGGTAACTCCGGTAGTTAACTGGAAATACGTTAAGATATTTGCATACAAACGAAAGGTGATTACTGTTACTAATAGAGGTATATCTAACCGGAACTAAAAATACAATCTAACCATGCGAGATCATATTACTAGCTTTAAGTGTGGAAAAGTAACTTATGGGTAGAATCGGAGATGACGTATCATGTGAAACTTATACCTATATCGGATCAATCAATTTATCATGCGAACAACGCCAAGTTGTTTTAGGAAAACGCGTATCTTGAATATTTAAGTTTAAAAGTTAAAAACTATAACGTATCAACTTTTTTATTTATTTATTGTTCCCGAATTAAGTATCAAAATATATTCAACTTAGCTTCATTTTTAATTAACAAAATAGTCCAAATAAGTATACGCATAACTATCACCTAGACGATAAGTAAATCTATTTGGAGGAATAATCAAATATTTTATTTACTCAAGGGGTGTATACATATAACCATAATTTTTTTTTTTATATACACTGGTTACATATAAAAATAAGTAACAAATTAAGTTGCATATAAACAGTTGATATGATAATTCCAAACGTATTATGTATCAGATATCTAAATATTTATCTTCGTGCTAAAATAACTATCCTTGAAAAATATTTGAATTATAGAAGTAAAAGAAGGAAGTATCTGATGACAAGTTTTATAAAACGTTTAAAAATTTTATAAAAGAAAATATGATAGTAATTTCGTTAAAAAGATTTAGTAAGATGGTGGGTGTTTTTTTTTTTTTTTCAAATAAGTATTTATTTGAAAAACAATTTCTTTTTCAAACCAATTAGACAAGGTACTTAAACATGTCGTTTCATATATGAACATTCTTCAAAACATGATGGCGCCAAAGTTTCATACGATACGATGAGGGTTACCTATGGAAACGGTGCTTGAAAAGAGTATTGTTTGCCACTGAATTGACGACGCATTCACCTACTAATATGATGATGAGACTATAAAAGGGACTACTAGTAAGGATGAATATGAACTAAATCCTATCTTAAGTCTACCCAAAGCTCCAGGCCTAATTACTATGTTTAAGTTTTCTACAGGAAAGAGCCTTTGCTCTGATACCATAGCTGTAACACCCCAACCCGGATGGGCTGACGTGTCACAATAGCATTGGTTCAGAAAGACGTAATTCCATTTATTTACTTGTCAAAGGTACAAAATGTTAGACAAGCTAACTTAAGATTTAAAAAGCAAACTAACACAGTTAAATGGGTTTACCAAACATCTTTAGATTTATTCCTAAGCTTTATTTTCTCTCTCTATCCCGCCCAAGGTAACCTGTGAACCTGCGAATACAAAAAAAATTTACGGAATGAGCCGAATGCTCAGTACGGAATAATAGGCTTGAAATAACAAACAATAAATAAATATTTACTGAGACATGATCAAGACGTAACGTATAAGATGATACGATGCGGAAATTTAATAACAAAATCGTACCATGCGATGAACCCATGAGCTAAACATAAAACGTGACAATACACAGGTAGCTACTCCTGCATATTTATCACATGAGGTGGCGAGTTGGCATACCCGTTATCCACCTCCATAACATACATAAATCCTAGGATTGATCCATACGCCTCCTAATAGCCATATGTACCACACTTGTACTTAAGAGACGCCGTGAACTGATCTCTCCGTCACGGGTGGAGCACATGTTGTCGATGCCGCAACAACATGCTCGTGGGACACTCCACGAGAAGCAGAACTCATGGTTTCAGAGTACAAAGGGTCTTATTCAAATGATTCCATAATCATAGCAACATATATATCTTGTCAACATGAAACTTATATCAGGAACATGCGATAATGAGTACAACAACTTAATTCTATCGCATGATATCAAGGCTAATTCAAATATTATAATAAGAACATGAAATGAACGGACAGCCAAATGAATTGATGCTTCAAAGACGTGAGGAACTTTCAAAGATCAGTGGGTTTATATAACAACTGAATATGAAAGCAACAAGGAGTGGGGTAAGGATCCGTACCTTTAATTAGTGTTTCAAAGTGATGCTAACTTGTTTACGAGCGTTTGCAAAAAAAAATCCTGACAATATGACACCAGCACTGGATCTCTAGATATCAGCCCGATTGAGAGCAGGTATACACGCTAGCTAGTATTTTAGCTTTATATTAATATTTTTTTCGTTTGTTGATACTGTACAATTATGTTTGAAGTGAAGTGCTACCTATTTATACCAACGATTTTCTTGCTGCCCAAGTTGAAATGATGAAAATCATATGACTAAGTTTTTGCTTAAGCTTTCCACGTGCCCTCCAATATACAGATCAATTTCTTGTGGCTAATTTTTACTTACCTTGGTGCCCAAGCTTATAACAACATGATGTGTAAATTTTATCCTTAATTCACAATATTATAATATTATTCATATACGTATGAATTTTGATTTTAGTGTTATTATTATTATTAATTTAAGCTGCTTAACTCGTTTTTCTCTTATAACTTTTAACCTGTAATGTTTTAATAAATTCGAATATACTGCTAAGACGAGCTAATTTTTATCTACACGTTAACCTAAGTTTCGTTAAAAACGGAATAGGGTTCAAATATAATATATATCTTATTATTATTATTATTACTATATGGTCTCCTATAACATTAAATACTTCTCTAGACCTCATCTACTAGACATGACTCGTCTAGATATCTTTTAATAATATTTAAAATATAAGTATTAAATATTTTAAACAACTTAATAGGAACCGTATATTACAATATGTACATCTATCTATTCATCATCCTAACGGAATTTTTAAAAAATATCAAATGACCCAAAGATTCAAATGAATACAACTAAATGAATCCATAAAATGTAAATGAATAAAACTGAGCAAAACATCGATTTACATATAACCGTAATATTAACTGAATAAATACGTTTGAAAATAGTATAGAATGGAATTCAGAAATCTTTCTATTGGTATACGTATTACTCTCATCTACGAAACTTTCATCATTTGAAATCCGAAAATTGTCAACAACAAAACAGAAAATTTTGTCCCTTAACTTTCAAACAGCCTGTCCATTAACATCATCCTCACGGACTAGTTAAAAAATATCAAATGACCCAAACAATCAAATGAAAATTACTCAATAAATCCAAAAAATATAAATGAATAAAATTATTTAAATCATCCATTTACTGAAATCCGTATTATTAAGTGAATAAATCCGATTGAAAAGAGTATATAATGGATTTCAGTAATCGTTTTTATTAGTATACGTATTAGTCATCCGAATAAAAGAGGAGTCAATATTATAATATTAGGAATTAGGAATGAACATTAGAAGAGTAGGATGGATGAGTACCTTGAATCGGTTGTGGAGAATGAACAAAGGATGCAAGATGAAGAAGGAAGATTGAAAGCTTGGTTAAGAAGAAAAGGAGAGGTATGTTGTGGAGATTGAAAAAAAATAAAAGAAAACGGTATTTATAGATAGATGCATGGAGCTCCATATAGCTAATTGGGTCCTAGAGGCCCTCTCTAAGGCCTCCATTCGACCCGAGGATACTCATTTATTATATAGATAGAAGATATATTGAGACCATTATTATCATTTATATTATAAGGGTTAGGATCAAATAGATTATAAATTGATGATTGATTTTATTGCCCTATTTCACTATTTTGTAAATATTCGATGAACATATACCTTACTAAAAGAATAGGGTTTCCCATGAGGGTTAGGATCAAATACACAATGAAAGAAAAATAGGAAGTCATAGGAAAGGTATCAAACGGACTCCGAATGAATTCATTCAAGCGACATTAGAACCGTCTCATCGAAGCCTACGATATTAGTTTTTTAGGTCGTCTTTTTTGGGGTTTTAACTTGTAGTTTTTAGAAATATACGTTATATCATTGTGTCTTTTTTGTAGGATTGTGTCTTTTCTTATTTTCATCATTGTGTCATTTTTTCAATTCCCTGTGTCTTTTTTCTTGAGCATTGTGTTATATTTTTCGGCATTGTGTTATATTTTATGGCTTATTGTGTCATATTTCATGATCTATTGTGTTTTTTATATCCTTTTCATTTTTGTTACCCTGTGTAGAATAACTTGACCCTTCCCATGAGTGTATAAATAGAGCTCATTAATGAGAGTTTTGGGTTAGACAAGAATAACACCATCATCAAAATCATCACTCTTCTCCCTACCCCCCGCTTTTTCTCTCTCTAAAATCTCAATCTTCAAAGATTATATTAGCCATCATAACCATAAACCATAAACGGGAACCCAATTAGTCAAGACATGTTTATCTTCATCATTGCGGTACACTGGCTAAATCAGATACACATGTTCTAATCTTCTTGTTTCTTTCATGTTTCACTAACACTCTGTTCCCCAGTTTCATTTAATGAAGGAAAAGAAAGGATTTGGAAAGATGTCAAGGAAAAATCTTGTTCCATGGTTTTTTTTACGGAAAGAAAGGGAGGGAAATAGAAGGAAAATTTTGGTTTATTTTTTTTTATTTCTCATCCTTCCAAATTGGAGAGATTTGGAAAAAAAATGTTTTTTTAAGACTAACCGGAGTGGGGCTTGAAAGGGGGGGGGGGCGGGGAAAGGGTTCACAGGCGGGAACACCGCCCGGTTGGGCGTGGAAGAGGGCAGGAGCCCTTTGGGCGGGGAAGGCTCCACCGGCGTGGGGGGGGGGATGTTTGGGCTACGTGGCTGCTGCTGATTGGCTTGTTTTTTTTTTTAAATCCTATACACAATAATATTATTCTCTTCACCCCCCCCCCCTTCCACTCCCCTAAAAACTACGATATTAGTTTTTAGGTCTTCTTTTTTGGGGTTTTAACTTGTAGTTTTTAGAATATACGTTATATCATTGTGTCTTTTTTGTAGGATTGTGTCTTTTTTGTAGGATTGTGTCTTTTTCTTATTTTCATCATTGTGTCATTTTTTCAATTCCCTGTGTCTTTTTTCTTGAGCATTGTGTTATATTTTTCGGCATTGTGTTATATTTTATGGCTTATTGTGTCATATTTCATGATCTATTGTGTTTTTTATATCCTTTTCATTTTTGTTACCCTGTGTAGAATAACTTGACCCTTCCCATGAGTGTATAAATAGAGCTCATTAATGAGAGTTTTGGGTTAGACAAGAATAACACCATCATCAAAATCATCACTCTTCTCCCTACCCACTGCTTTTTCTCTCTCTAAAATCTCAATCTTCAAAGATTATATTAGCCATCATAACCATAAACCATAAACGGAACCCAATTAGTCAAGACATGTTTATCTTCATCATTGCGGTACACTGGCTAAATCAGATACACATGTTCTAATCTTCTTGTTTCTTTCATGTTTCACTAACACTCTGTTCCCCAGTTTCATTTAATGAAGGAAAAGAAAGTATTTGGAAAGATGTCAAGGAAAAATCTTGTTCCATGGTTTTTTTACGGAAAGAAAGGGAGGGAAATAGAAGGAAAATTTTGGTTTATTTTTTTTATTTCTCATCCTTCCAAATTGGAGAGATTTGGGAAAAAAAAATGTTTTTTAAGACTAACCGAAGTGGGGCTTGAAAGGGGCGGCGGGGAAAGGGTTCCCAGGCGGGAACACCGCCCGGTTGGGCGTGGAAGAGGGCAGGAGCCCTTTGGGCGGGGAAGGCTCCACCGGCGTGGGGGGGGATGTTTGGGCTACGTGGCTGCTGCTGATTGGCTTGTTTTTGTTTTTTGTTTTTTTTTTTAAATCCTATACACAATAATATTATTCTCTTCACCCCCCCCCCCCTTCCACTCCCCTAAAAACTACGATATTAGTTTTTAGGTCTTCTTTTTTGGGGTTTTAACTTGTAGTTTTTAGAATATACGTTGTATCATTGTGTCTTTTTTGTAGGATTGTGTCTTTTTCTTATTTTCATCATTGTGTCATTTTTTCAATTCCCTGTGTCTTTTTTCTTGAGCATTGTGTTATATTTTTCGGCATTGTGTTATATTTTATGGCTTATTGTGTCATATTTCATGATCTATTATATTTTTTATATCCTTTTCATTTTTGTTACCCTGTGTAGAATAACTTGACCCTTCCCATGAGTGTATAAATAGAGCTCATTAATGAGAGTTTTGGGTTAGACAAGAATAACACCATCATCAAAATCATCACTCTTCTCCCTACCCCCTGCTTTTTCTCTCTCTAAAATCTCAATCTTCAAAGATTATATTAGCCATCATAACCATAAACCATAAACGGGAACCCAATTAGTCAAGACATGTTTATCTTCATCATTGCGGTACACTGGCTAAATCAGATACACATGTTCTAATCTTCTTGTTTCTTTCATGTTTCACTAACACTCTGTTCCCCAGTTTCATTTAATGAAGGAAAAGAAAGGATTTGGAAAAATGTCAAGGAAAAATCTTGTTCCATGGTTTTTGTACGGAAAGAAAGGGAGGGAAATAGAAGAAAAATTTGGTTTATTTTTTTTATTTCTCATCTTTCCAAATTGGAGAGATTTGGAAAAAAAAATGTTTTTTTAAGACTAACCGGAGTGGGGCTTGAAAGGGGGGCGGGGAAAGGGTTCACAGGCGGGAACACCGCCCGGTTGGGCGTGGAAGAGGGCAGGAGCCCTTTGGGCGGGAAGGCTCCACCGGCGTGGGGGGGGGATGTTTGGGCTACTTGGCTGCTGCTGATTGGCTTGTTTTTGTTTTTTGGTTTTTTTTAAATCCTATACACAATAATATTATTCTCTTCACCCCCCTTTCCACTCGTAGGCCCCACAAGTGCCACATGGCGCTTCATCCCCCCCCCCCCCCCCCGTCCACTCCTTATAGCCTAAACATAAAAAACTTATGTGTCATATTTTATGATCTATTGTATTTTTTATATCCTTTTCATTTTTGTTGCCCTGTGTAGAATAACTTGACCCTTCCCATGAGTGTATAAATAGAGCTCATTAATGAGAGTTTTGGGTTAGACAAGAATAACACCATCATCAAAATCATCACTCTTCTCCCTACCCCCTGCTTTTTCTCTCTCTAAAATCTCAATCTTCAAAGATTATATTAGCCATCATAACCATAAACCATAAACGGGAACCCAATTAGTCAAGACATGTTTATCTTCATCATTGCGGTACACTGGCTAAATCAGATACACATGTTCTAATCTTCTTGTTTCTTTCATGTTTCACTAACACTCTGTTCCCCAGTTTCATTTAATGAAGGAAAAGAAAGGATTTGGAAAGATGTCAAGGAAAAATCTTGTTCCATGGTTTTTGTACGGAAAGAAAGGGAGGGAAATAGAAGGAAAATTTTGGTTTATTTTTTTTATTTCTCATCTTTCCAAATTGGAGAGATTTGGAAAAAAAATGTTTTTTAAGACTAACCGGAGTGGGGCTTGAAAGGGGGGGCGGGGAAAGGGTTCCCAGGCGGGAACACCGCCCGGTTGGGCGTGGAAGAGGGCAGGAGCCCTTTGGGCGGGGAAGGCTCCACCGGCGTGGGGGGGGGGGGATATTTGGGCAACCTGGCTGCTGCTGATTGGCTTGTTTTTGTTTTTTGGTTTTTTTTAAATCCTATACACAATAATATTATTCTCTTCACCCCCCCACTTTTCCACTCCCCACAATTTTCACCCTTCACACGTAGGCCCCACAAGTGCCACATGGCGCTTCATCCCCCCCCCCCCCCCCCGTCCACTCCCTATAGCCTAAACATAAAAAACTTATGTGTCATATTTTATGATCTATTGTATTTCTTATATCCTTTTCATTTTTGTTACCCTGTGTATAATAACTTGACCCTTCCCATGAGTGTATAAATAGAGCTCATTAATGAGAGTTTTGGGTTAGACAAGAATAACACCATCATCAAAATCATCACTCTTCTCCCTACCCCCTGCTTTTTCTCTCTCTAAAATCTCAATCTTCAAAGATTATATTAGCCATCATAACCATAAACCATAAACGGGAACCCAATTAGTCAAGACATGTTTATCTTCATCATTGCGGTACACTGGCTAAATCAGATACACATGTTCTAATCTTCTTGTTTCTTTCATGTTTCACTAACACTCTGTTCCCCAGTTTCATTTAATGAAGGAAAAGAAAGGATTTGGAAAGATGTCAAGGAAAAATCTTGTTCCATGGTTTTTGTACGGAAAGAAAGGGAGGGAAATAGAAGGAAAATTTTGGTTATTTTTTTTATTTCTCATCTTTCCAAATTGGAGAGATTTGGAAAAAAAAATGTTTTTTAAGACTAACCGGAGTGGGGCTTGAAAGGGGGGGCGGGGAAAGGGTTCCCAGGCGGGAACACCGCCCGGTTGGGCGTGCAAGAGGGCAGGAGCCCTTTGGGCGGGGAAGGCTCCACCGGCGTGGGGGGGGGGGGATGTTTGGGCTACCTGGCTGCTGCTGATTGGCTTGTTTTTGTTTTTTGGTTTTTTTTTAAATCCTATACACAATAATATTATTCTCTTCACCCCCCCCTTTCCACTCCCCACAATTTTCACCCTTCACACGTAGGCCCCACAAGTGCCACATGGCGCTTCATCCCCCCCCCACCCCCCGTCCACTCCTTATAGTCTAAACATAAAAAACTTATTTTTCTTTTTGTTTCTTTCCAACCCGGGAACCCGGTAGTTAATTAAAAGAATTTTTCCACTCCTTTTCTTCTCTCCTTAATTTACTTTCTATTCTTTTTCCTCGTATATTAAAGTCTTGAACACAACGTAAAGAATTGATCAACATTTGTAACTAGGTTTATCAATTCAAGGATGTTGAGGTGGTTGCCATATGAAGGAGAAGAGACCAAGGACTTTCCTAGTTTCTTGGACAAAAGTGTTTGTCCAAGAACCATCCTTGAGAAGGGATTTATGTGAGAGGGGAAGCAGAGAGCTTTTATTTCCTTTCCCTTCTTAAGAACCCTTATGAGTGGAAAAAGTCGATATATATGTAGTTCCCCATCAAACATTTCGAATGTAGTCGTTACTTTTTTATCTCCTTAATTTCATATACTATTTACAATTGTGGACTTGACCACCTGAGGATAATTATGAAGATACGGATATGATTCATATGAACCTCTTATAACGGATTTCCTTCATTTTGAAGCCCCATCTCGAACTCAGGATCTTATACCAAAATTTCACATTTTAACTTAAACTTAAATTTCATTTTCTTAATCAAATCTTTTAATTTCATATTGTATGTGTCACTTCCTATGCTTTTGATGTATAAAAAAAATCATTTTTGTTTAACCTACCCCTTTATAGGGGGTGTATGTGTATATTATGTCACAATACTAGACAAGGTAATCAAGTATATACCAGCACACAAAATAAGTTTCAGATACATACATAACACATAAAAAGGAGCATCGAATGTTGTATAACTATATCAAAATTAATTTCTTTTTTCCAATAGCATATGACAACTATGGCTCTTTAGTAGATCCACTTCTGAGTTCAGACAATGACACGATAAATAAATTAAAAATAGATTAATTATCTGTTAATTATCAGAGGGTCTTATTCTATTTATTCTCTATATGAATGTTAGATGGTAACACAATTAAGCTCGTTCCTTTCGTTTTTCAAATAACTTTTCTTGGATAACGATCTAGTACAACATAAGAAGGTGAAAACAAGATATATAACATTTACAAATTGTAAGAGTTGTTTCCTAAAATGAAAAACATGTCATCTTGTTGATTGAAACAATCCCATAACAACAATGAGTCTACATCATCAGCCCATTGTTGTAAAGAATAATCTCCTTCAACTAAGGAGGAATCTCCAAGAGAAGAGTTTGGGTTGGTTGAACTTGAATGTTCAAAAGAAAACAAATTAGAATCACTTTTTGAATGTGATGTTGGTTTATCTTGGTCCGCATTTGTACATGAATCCACGTCGAAGATCTTGCACACCCTATCATATTGTTCCTTGGAGTTCATGTCTTTTTCAAGTGTAAGTTCATCTATCCTTGCACAATCCACTTGGGTATTTTCATTAGTTGACACAATGTCGCGTTGTTCATGATTTGTTGATCCCACATGTTGTTTCTTGTCTTCCATACCATGTTTTTGGGAGTTTTGGTCTACTTCAAGAAGCTTTAGCTTTTTCTTGATTCGAGTATTCCAATGATTCTTAATTTCATTATCCGTGCGCCCAGGAAAATGCGAGGCTATCTTAGACCATCTAAAATAGTCCAAAAGTAAAAAAAAAATGCCATTTATCAGCTAAATGCTTAATTACATAAAAGAAAACAACCACATAAACAATGAAGTTACCTGTTACCAAGACGAGCATGAAGTTCAATAATTTGATCCTCTTCGGCTTCAGATAACATACCTCTTTTGAGGTCTGGCCTCAAATAATTAATCCATCTCAATCTACAACTTTTCCGCATCTTAGCAAACCTTCAATAGAATAGAAAATTCAGAATAATATAATCATATATCATAAGTTGTTTTACACGACAAACAAACCTTCATTATTTTAGATTTGATGTTTATTTTTTTACACACATTTTACAAACTCTATGGAATACATGTTTTGCCGTTCTAAAAAGAGCCGATGCTAATTACAATTTACAAGTAGGAAAAAAAACCTGCAAGCTTAGGAACCATTCGCCAACATTGGATGCCATTGTTGATGATAAAATTCATAAGTTTTCGGTCTTCTTCCATTGTCCATGGACCTCTTTTCAATCCTGCTCGATCACAACAAGGCTGTCTTCCCATAATTGATAATTTAGTCAGACCACAAAACAAATAACCAAAATCGCCGTGTGTTCTTGGTCTGGTCTCGTTCTTTACGGTACACACCAAGACCAAACATACCCCTATATAAACAGAGTTTAGATTCCCTTTGACAGCAAATTTATGAATATTAAATACATGTACAGTTTGTTTGGAAAGAGGTTGATGATGTTGATAAATATTGTATGCATGACGCGTTAAGGAAAACCATAACAATGGTCACCACTCTTTTTATATTTTTTTAATTTTTGTACACTTGGGTACTTTGTGTTTGTAATTTGGTGAATAATCCAGCTAGTTTTATATTGTCGTATCATTTATATATAGCATGATAGTTATGTTGGAATAAATATACGTGACGTTTGTATATTTATCGATAGCCTTTATTATCATTTGTATAATGTTGATCAATTATTAATTATCCTAAGCCCAATAACAAGATGGGTCTTTGATGGGCGGACTTGTCATTAGATGGGCCTTGTAGGGTGTCCCCTGGGTATGCATAAGAATGAGAGCTTACTAGGGAATAGGGGTTACACAACTTATTATCATAACACCTCTAAAGAAATCCCCCCCTCTCTCTCTCTAAATTGATTCTTCATCAAGAATCCTAAATCCATCATAACTGCATACCCTAAAGGGAACCCAATCATCTTGACAATCATGTCAACCTCCACTCTCTCAGCATCAATGGCAGGTCTCACTAATCTTTCAGGTATTATCATTATTATTAGGGAAAATGGATTTAATTACTCCCAACTATCGCCTGTTGGCGGATAATACTCCCAACTATCACTTTGGCCATTAGCACTCCAAACTTTCAACTTGTTGGATTTTATCACTCCCAAACTAACTGAGGTCTAACCCGGTTAGTGTTCGTGGCCAAAATGTAAAAACCTAAACTTAAGGGAATGTTTACGTGGCCAAAATCTAAAAAACGAAACTTAAAGGACTTTTTTGAAAACTTTACATTATTATTAAAAATCCCAACCCCCCCCCCCTTCTTCTGCACACACCACCCATCTCCACAACCTTCACCACCACCACCACCCTTCACCCTCCACCACCACCACCATCCCCCCCCCCCTCTTTCTTCTTCTTCTTCTTGTGACAGACAGCCATCCCCACCAACTTATTGAGAGCAACCTATGCACAACCACCTTCATTCCCTTCCAGTTGACCATCGTCAGCCACCAAGCAACCACCATCCTTCCACCTACTGACCACCACCGAGTTCACCCAACCCTAGACAAGACCCCAACCACTCTTAATCCCAACCATCGGCTATCATTAATCAGTCTACACATCCCACGTATTATTAATCGAAGAGAAGGAGATGATTTGGGGGTTTACCTTAGTTCCTTAATAATTCTCGGTGACCAGGTGTTACTGCCGTCGGAGCCACCGCCCGACCACCGTCGTCTTCGTCTTCCTCCTCCGTCTCTCTCTCTCTCTCTCTCCTGCTCCTCACTTCTCTCTCTCTCTTTCTACAGATCTGATTAGGGGTTCCGATTAGGGGTTGACGGCGGCGGTAGTGATTTAGGGTTCCGATTAGGGGTTTTAAGCAGATAATGGTGGCTGTTTGGAGGTGTCCGGTAGTCGAAGGCCACCATGGATGGGTATTAACAGTGTGGGTTATGGGTTTGGTTCGATTGGAAGGTTATAGAGGAGAGAAAGGTACCGGTCGACTGTTGGTGAAGAAGGTGGTGGGTTGTCGGGGATGCTCGGAACCGGTCACCGGCGAGGGTGACCGGAGAAGACGATCTGTGATGGTCTCTCTCTCTCTCCTCTCTCTCTCTCTCTCTAGATAGATATATTGACGATTTGCTTTATAATTTTTTTTTATAATTATAATAATAATAATAATAGTAATAATAATAATAATAATAATAATAATAATAATAATAATAATAAAAGTTTCAAAAGGGTCCCTTAAGTTTAGGTTTTTACATTTTGGCCACGAACACTAACCGGGTTAGACCTCAGTTAGTTTGGGAGTGATAAAATCCAACAAGTTGAAAGTTTGGAGTGCTAATGGCCAAAGTGATAGTTGGGAGTATTATCCGCCAACAGGCGATAGTTGGGAGTAATTAAATCCATTTTCCCTTATTATTATGTTTTCCTTTATTTACAATCAAAACTGATCAACATGTGGTATCAGAGCAATGTTGCTCTATCAGTTTTGATTGTTTTTCATTAAGATCTGGAATTAAAATCGGAAAACAATTATGATTGAAACCTAATAATGTGTTTTTAGGGTTCCATATTTTTATTATTATTTTTTCGGTAAAAGAAAAAAAAGGAATGTATAACAGAACGTGATTGAGGTTTCATATTAATATTCCTTTTCAAACATGCATATGAAGTTTTTCATATTCAAGATAATCGGACAATTTTTATTTTATATGGCCGATTGTTTTTTTTAGTGTTTTATTAATTTTCAAAATCGGTTAATAAACATTAAGGTTCTTAGATTTCGATTTCAGATTACGCATGTTTTTTAAGGTTTTGGAATTTTTTCGGTTGATGTTCTTGATGTTCTTCAAGAACATCATAATTTTTTCGAAAATTCCCTTATGTTTTGGTTCAAGATTGAATCAAATCTTGTTTCTGGTATTTTAGGAAACTTAATCTCCATAAATTTTTTTTTTTGAAATCTTGTTGATAAATTCAAATTTCAAAATATTATGAAATTTAGGAGATAATTAGTTCCTATCTAAAGGTGGAAACAAGATTTAATTAAATCTCTAATTTTTTGAACCACCTAACTCTATCACTTTTAGTTCTCGGTAATAATAAATAGTTTTCGGTTTTAAAGATTAATAATTAAGTTCTCGGAGGATCTCTCAGTTCACGAATTCAGGTTCTCGGCTTTTAGTTCTCGATTATAAAGCTTTTGATCAGGTTCACGGACAGGAGTTCTCGGTCAAGGTCTTCTACTTTGAAAACCCATGACATTTTCGAGATTCCATAATTTTTCCGAGAACCCACTTATTTATCGAGAACTATTATGTATTCGAGAACCAATATTTATTCGAGAACTATTAAAGAATCCGAGAACTATTAAAGTTATCCAAAAACATAAGTTATTCGAGTACTCATAATATATTCGAGAACTCATCAGCATATCGAGAACTAATTCTGATATTCCGGGAACTCATTATTTTTCCGAGAACCCCTTATGTTATTCGAGATCTCATAAGTTTTCCGGGAACTCATAACTTTCGAAAACTCATTAAGTCTTCGAGAACTCATAATTTCGAGAACCCTTTATGTTATTCGAGATCTCATAAGTTTTCCGGGAACTCATTATTTTTCCGAGAACTCCTTATGTTATTCGAGAACTCATCTAAATTTTGTTTGAGAACTCAATTACTAAGAACCCATCAATTTTTTCGGGATCTCTAATAAAATTTATAGTTTTGGTAAAACCTAATGTATCAAGTTTATTCCAAACATTATAAAACCTTGCTTAATTTGAAATAACATTTTACGTGTCACTTCTGCCCAAAGGTGATGTGTCACATTAGTTCGTTATCTCGTTAAGCATTGTAGCTCGGTTCACATAATTTCCATAAGGTTTCACTTCTGCCCAAAGGTGATGTGTAACAAATTATGTTGGTGAACTGAGCGTATTGCATTAAAACTTTGAATGTCTCACTTCTGCCCAAAGGTGATGTGTTACATTCACTGTTTGCAACTTAATACTTAAATAAATAGCGTATAGCCAAAGCTAGAGCATCTTATTTAAGTAGCTTATGATTTGGTGTTATATAAAAAAAAGTTATCACAGCTTCATTAATATAATGGTCTTTGTTCTGCCTGCCTTAGATAATTACTTGCCCCCTTAGATCACTATAAGTTTCTTCTCTAACTTAGTATCTTACTATTCTCATCTTTTTCCACTATTAGCTCCCAACTGCGGCATCACTACCTTAACTGGTGATAACTTTGCTGCCTGGAAAGATTCACTTATGTTGACTTTGGCATTGTTGGACTTCGATTACGCACTGAGAGAGGATGCTCCTCCCCAACTCACTGACAAAAGCACCACTGCTGATAAAATGGTGCATGAGAAATGGGAAAGATGCAACCGTATGTCTCTCATGTTCATTAAGAACTCCATTAGCATGCCTATTAGAGGATCTATTCCAGATTCTATGATCGCTAAAGTCTATCTGGCTTCTGTGGAGGATCAGTTCAAAGGAACCTCAAAGGCGCATGCTTCCACTCTGATTCTGAAACTTGTGACAACTAAATATGACGGGAGAAGCGGTATTCGTGAGCACATCATGTCCATGAACGATATGGCCCATAAGCTCAAGGGTTTAGAAATGGAGATTAGTGACGGTTTCCTGGTGCATTTCATCATGACTTCGCTTCCCTCTGCTTATGATGCTTTCAAGATCAACTACAACACACATAAAGACAAGTGGACAATGCAGGAGTTGATCGCTATGTGCGTGCAAGAGGAGGAACGGATGAAGTTGGAGAAACCTGAAGTTGCTTACCTGACGACTGCTAATCCAAAGAAGAGGAAGAGGCAATCTAACAAGAATCATAACGCTAAAGCTCAGAGGAATGATGCAAGTACCTCATCTAGCCATAAGAACTCCAAAGGCAAGTTCCTCTGCAAGTTCTGTAAGAAAGAGGGACATAAGCAGAAGGACTGCCATGAATTTAAGGAGTGGCTAACTAAGAAAGGTAATCATCTATTTATGATACTTGAGTCCTTTAACTTAAATGTTCCATCTAATACTTGGTGGTTTGACTCTGGTTCTATGGTCCATGTGACCAATTCTCTTCAGGGATTCCGTTCAATCCAGAAGCTGGCAAGAAACCAAAGAACACTTAATGTTGGGAATGGAAAGTCTCTTATTGTCGAAGCCGTGGGAACATTAGAATTAAAATTCAAAACTGGTTTATGTATTGTTCTTTATGATACCTTATATATTCCTGAGATTACTCGGAATCTTGTATCTGGACCTAAGTTAGACATGGATGGTTTTGACGTTTCTCACGGTCATGGCAAACTTACGATTACTTATGATTCCCAAGTGTATGGTTATGGCTTTCTGGATGGTGGTCTCTATAAGTTAGAACTAGATGATGAATTTTCCAAGTCTTTGTTATCATATAATGTTAATGAATTACTAACAAAGAAGAAACGCAAGAGAGACTTAGAAACTTCATCCATGTTGTGGCATCAACGTTTAGGCCACATTTCACGAGAAAGGTTAACCAGACTCGTGAAGGATGGGGTATTACCCTCTCTTGATTTCGATAATTTTGGAACATGTGTCAAATGCCTTAAGGGCAAAATGACATCAGCAAATAAGAAAGGTGCCACTAGGAGCTCTAATTTATTAGAACTCATTCATACTGACATTAGTGGCCCTTATAACATTGCTGGAATAACTGGATATACTTCATTTATCACTTTCATTGATGATTACTCTCGTTACATGTACTTGTATCTCATTAAGGAAAAGTCTGAATCACTAACAACTTTTAAAGATTATAAAGCTGAAGCTGAAAAACAATTAGATCGTCAGATAAAAGTTGTTAGATCAGATATAGGAGGTGAATATTATGGTAGACATACTGATTTGGGTCAAGCCCCTGGCCCATTTTATGAGTTTTGTAAGAGCCAGGGGATTGTGAACCAATACACCATGCCTGGTACTCCTCAGCAGAACGGTGTAGCTGAGCGAAGAAACAGAACCCTAATGGACATGGTGCGCAGTATGTTAGCCAACTCAGGTTTACCTTTGTTCCTCTGGACTGAGGCCTTAAAAGCAGCTGTTCATATACTCAATAGAGTTCCTACGAAGTCTGTCCCCAAAACTCCTTACGAACTTTGGACAGGTAGGAAACCGAGTCTTAGATATATGAAAGTATGGGGCTGTCTTGCCGAAGCTAAGTTATATAACCCTTTCTTACAAAAACTTGACATGAAAATCGTCAGTTGTTTCTTCATCGGATATCCCGATCACTCTAAGGGTTATAGATTCTATTGTCCTTCCCATGTCACTCGTATTGTGGAAACCAAGCGTGCTGCATTCCTAGAGGACTTCAAGTTCAGTGGGAATAATGAAAATCCTTATGAAGAATTGCAAGAAGTACAAGATGCGGGGGAGACAGATTTGTCGCTTACTACAACTCCGATGATTCCTCTTGTACCCAATGCTAATTCTATTCCTAACGTCACTGCACCAACACCTTCACAGCTAGATCTTCACGAACCAGCTAATGAAGGCCCATCAAACACTCAACACCATGAAAATGCTGAACCTGAAAACCAGCTTCGAAGGTCATCAAGGTCCAGAAGGCCTACTAATTTTGATGAGTATGTAACCTTCCTAACTGAAGCTGAAATGGATACCGGAAAGCTCACTGATCCTAACTCTTATAACGAAGCCATTAGCAGTGATCAATCTTCTGAATGGACAAAAGCCATGACTGACGAGCTTGAATCCATGAAGAAAAATGACGTTTGGGATTTGGTTGAATTACCCAGCGGTGCAAAAGCCGTAGGATGTAAATGGGTCTTCAAAACAAAACTAGATCCGAATGGGAACGTTGAACGCTATAAAGCGAGATTGGTTGCAAAAGGCTACACTCAGAAAGAGGGAATTGATTATCAAGAGACGTTTTCACCTGTCTCTAGAAAAGATTCCTTAAGGATCGTTATGGCCCTCGTAGCTCATTTTGATTTAGAGTTACATCAGATGGACGTTAAGACTGCTTTCCTTAATGGTGACTTGGAAGAAGAAGTGTTCATGAAGCAACCTGAAGGTTTCAAACCTGAAGGTCAAGAACATTTAGTCTGCAAGTTGAAGAAATCCATATACGGTTTGAAACAAGCCTCACGTCAATGGTACTTAAAGTTTGATGAAGTCGCTAAGAGTAATGGTTTCATGAAGAATCAAGTCGATCAATGCACCTACCTTAAGATGAGTGGGAGTAATTTTACTATTCTTGTCCTTTATGTTGATGATATCTTATTGGCAAGCAATAGCTTAGATATGTTGCATGAGTCGAAACGATTACTTTCGTCTAATTTCGACATGAAGGATCTCGGAGAAGCCTCTTATGTCATTGGCATCGAAATACACCGAGACAGACGCAATGGGATTTTAGGTTTGTCCCAGAGGGCCTACATTGATCGTGTTCTCACACGTTATAACATGCAACATTGTAAACCTACTCCAGCTCCAGTAGCTAAGGGAGATGTGTTCGGTTTATTCCAATGTCCGAAAACAGAAGTGGAAAAGGAACAGATGAGAATGATACCTTATGCCTCAGTAGTCGGTAGTCTTGCTTATGCTCAAGTCTGTACGCGTCCAGATATCGCTTATGTCACTGGAATGCTAGGCCGTTACTTGAATAATCCTGGCCATGATCATTGGAAAGCAGCTAAGAAAGTGTTAAGATATCTGCAAGGGACTAAAGACTATAAACTGACTTACAGAAGAAGTGATCATTTAGAAGTTGTAGGATACTCTGACTCTGACTTTGCTAAATGCAAGGATGATAACAAATCCACCTCGGGGTATATCTTTATGTTAGCAGGCGGACCCATTTCATGGAAGAGTCATAAACAGAGACTTACAGCAACATCCACAATGATGGCAGAATACATCGCTGTATATAACGCAACATGCCATGGAATGTTGATTAGGAATCTCATTACTGGACTCAAAATTGTCTATTCCATCTCTAGACCATTGAAGCTTTATTGTGATAACTCAGCCGCCGTTAGTTTCTCGAACAGTAACAGTTCGACTGGCGCTGGTCATTTTTTAGATACAAAGTATTTGTTCGTACGTGAACGAGTTGAGGAAAACAATCTTTGTATCGAACATATAAGTACTAAGGATATGCTTGCGGATCCGATGACTAAAGGTCTCCCACCTAAAGTATTCGAAGATCACGTTTCGAAGATGGGACTCACTAATGACCTTGTTTAGAAGCATATGTACTTATTGACCACTTATGTTTACTTATGACTTATGTTTTATGAATAATGACTTATGTTTAATGAAATTTCCTCATTATGATTTGTTTGTCTATTAGTATGTTAAGTCGGCATAATGACATAAAGACAATAATGTAACAAATCAACAACTAAGGGCATAACATAAATTGATCCTAATGTTAAGTTTTAAATTTGGATTGTAGTATGATTAATGGGGGTCCTAAGTCGAATATAGACTTAACGACTGTATTTCTCTGCTACAGTTTGGGTTTAGAACTAAAATGAGTATTAATCTCTCGAGACTAATGTAATGCTCATAACAAATGATTACTCGGCTAAGTGGGAGAATGTTGGAATAAATATACGTGACGTTTGTATATTTATCGATAGCCTTTATTATCATTTGTATAATGTTGATCAATTATTAATTATCCAAAGCCCAATAACAAGATGGGTCTTTGATGGGCGGACTTGTCATTAGATGGGCCTTGTAGGGTGTCCCCTGGGTATGCATAAGAATGAGAGCTTACTAGGGAATAGGGGTTACACAACTTATTATCATAACACCTCTAAAGAAATCCCCTCTCTCTCTCTCTCTCTAAATTGATTCTTCATCAAGAATCCTAAATCCATCATAACTGCATACCCTAAAGGGAACCCAATCATCTTGACAATCATGTCAACCTCCACTCTCTCAGCATCAATGACAGGTCTCACTAATCTTTCAGGTATTATCATTATTATTATGTTTTCCTTTATTTACAATCAAAACTGATCAACAAGTTATGGATGCTAGATATTTAATAATCATAATACAAAAATATATATTAAGTGTAGCATTCAGTACATACAACCAATTATAATGCAAATAATAGATATAATGAGAATCCAAAAGAAATTAGCGTCTTTACATGACACAGTTTGAGCAAAACATGAAAATGCGTGTAGTTCGCTAGATTATATACATGAGATGAGACGTACTCAAATATCTAAAAACTAGTTGTTAGAATCTTTATCTAATAGTGTGAAAACATAATTAAACAACATTTTTTATGCAACAAAGCACAAAAGTCTTCCGTTAAAACTTTTCTTTTCTAAGTTTGAGATTCTAAAGCATGGAGAATATATATTAAATTAATAAGATTAGGGTTGATAAGTGTATATATTATTTTGGCCCCTTAAAGAGCTGGCCAGTTTTGTCTTTGGAGGCAAACTCTTCATACACCATAGATGCCATTTCTTCCTGATTCGTGTATTTATTTTATAATTATATATTAGTTTTTTAATTTTGTCAATTAGCATGTTGTTCTTTATGGCTTCTTGATAGAAACGGGACACAGCAAGTGGAGTAACGACATGTTTTCTGGTCAAAATTCGAAGACGAAAAATGGTTTTTAAGTGGTGAAAACGGTCGATTTTGGTTTATTAATGTCTTGACTAATGTTTCACAAATGAAGTCATGGAGTAAATAATACCGAACATGAAGTAGACAGGCATGAAATGAACCCTTAAATAAACTAACTACTTATGTTCTTTGGTAAATACTATATGGGAAAAGCCAGAAATATTAGAAATGACATGTCATGAAATGAGCCTGGTTTGACATGTAGTGCATTAATATAATTCAACTTGTTACAAGTAGGTGCTTTTCAAGTCTAATGGGTTGTTTGCCTATTACTTATTAAACTTCTCAATAATTAATAATTAATAGGTTATTGACACTAGATCATTAAATAGTTGAACAACTAAAACAGCATCAAGAAATAAGATATATGCATAAGATAAAGAGATAGAAGAAAATGAAAATAAACATAACAATATAGTGGAACGATGTATAGACAATAGTGGCTCGAATTAGGGTATTCCAAAGATTTTTTTTTGCTTTTTTGGTGCTACAGTACATAAACTTTGTGCAATTGGAGGGTGTCAGAAGTAAATTTGGTCTTTTGGTGAAACCGCAAGATGGTGTTGCGGTTTAGGCTGAGGTGAACGATGAGTAGGAAAGAGAAAGAAGAAACCGCAAGATGGTCTTGCGGTTTATGAAGAAGGGCTGACAACTAAACCGCAAGACCATCTTGCGGTTTCTCCTTCCTCTTTCCTACTCACCAACACCCTCCCTCCTAGTCACCTCCACCTCAGCCTAAACCGAAACACCATCTTGCGGTTTCACCAAAAGACCAAATTCACTTCTGACAGACCCCAAATGTACAATTTTTTTTACTATACCTCCATTTCGGCAGAAAATCGTATTCCAAACATTTCATCTTATATTCATGCATTTCCTTAGGCTATCTCGAGAACCAAGTCCACTAACAAAGTTTTCTTTCTGCTACATGGGGCGATAACCTATAAAGTTTGAATGGTTCATTCAATATTTACCTTCGTAACACACTAATTCAAATGAGCATAGAATTTGATTACTACCTAATAACTATATTATGAACATGCTCATCCCCGAGAATCCCTTAAAATTTGGTTTCGACGACGAGTAAAAAATTGGAACCTAAAAAATATATTTTTTTTTAAATTACGGTGCCCCAAGAGAGTAGGCCCTTAGCTGTCTATCCACCTTGTCTCTCCTCAAGACCGACTGATTATGAATTGAAGCCCACAAATGATCAAGAATATCTCTTTAGAAATCAAATTCTTGTTGGGAACAAATATGATGTAGAATTTTTGCGGTTTTTATTTACGTTTTAAATGTTCCATCTCAGCTTCTTTAAAAGAAATACATAAATAAATAAAATCTGCAAGAGCATACTATGGATATCTATCATTTGTTGGCCGTTCAAAAAGATATCTATCATTTTCATAAATGTTCGTAGAAATCTAAACAACTAGACATTTTCTTGACTTTTAAAAAATAACCTGTTTTTTTTCTAATTCGCCTTTTGACCCATTATAATAATTTAAAGCACTTGAATTGTTCAAGGCTTCTTAATTAAAAACTTTTTTTCTGAATTTCTTTTAAATTAAATACTCACTTGAATTTAAATTACAGATGACATGTTTTGATTAAAATTCGATAGAGAAAAAGTCTCCATCAGGATTTCAATTTATTTTTCTCTGTTGATTCATATATTTTTTTTAATGTAAAACTAAAGTATTTGATTTTCTAATAAAATCAAATATATAACTTATTGATTGATGTTTTATTCAGTTCACAAATTGATATTTTAAACATGCACATTTTGTTAAGTAGGATACTTTGGATCAACAAAACTTTCGGGTCACACCATATCGGTACCTCTTCCCTTATGTGTTCATCAAGGAAAGACGGTTTTAATGTCCATATACCCAATCTCATAGTTGTAATATGTGACTACTAGCTTTTATCCGGGAGCGTCCCGGGGTTGAAAAATATAATATGACATATCAATTTTACATACGAAATAGACTGATGCGCTTTACAGTTATATGCAGGAAAGTTTCGGGTAACACCTAACCTAAAACAATTAACAATGCATCTCCAATGTTAACGTCTAATCTTAAACAATGTATAACTCTAATATTATAGAATTCATATTTACTGGTTTAAACATATTTAATAACTTGCCTATACATGATTAATGAATAACCTGAACACTTTGTGTTTTTTTAATTTATGAACAAAACCCCACAAAAAATAGTCGTTTTTTTCTCCGTTTTTTATATAGCACTATGATACTCGTTGGAAAGATAATAAAATGCTAGTTAATTTGGTGTAATTTTTTTCTTCAAAAACTCTCGTAAATAAAAGATATTAACATTTAAAAATTATGGGATGAAACATGAGAGAAAAAAAAATCCAATTTTGTTTTTAATTGGTAAAGTAAATCTTTTATTTTAAATTCTAAGATATGCAAAGTTTTAATTAATTTTATTATTAGATTTAATAATAATAAAAAACTAAACACTCTCACCTCAACATGTCACGTGGCACATTCAATGAGGGGTTAAGGCCTCCATTGAATGTCACATCATCATAAGTCAATTCAAATAAAAAAAAGAATCTTTGCATATGAAGTTATGTTTATCGTTTATGATTTATTAGTAGAGTAAAATATATTTGAAAACAAAACCTCACAAAAGTAGTTGTTTTTTTTCTCCGTTTTTTATATAGCACTATGGTAATCGTTGGAAAGATAATAAAACGCTCGTTAATTTGGTGTAATTTTTTTCTTTAAAAATCTCGTATATACGTTTAAAAGTTATGGGAGGAAACAATAGAGAGAAAAGTTAATTTTGTTTTAAATTTCTTATCTTTTCCTAAAATAATTATAATATATATAGATTTATTAAAAAAACTCAAAAATTAAAAAAAATCCTATATGATGCCACGTGGCACATTCAAGGAGGGTTGAGGCCTTCATTGAATGTCACATCATGAAACTTCAATTCTTTTATTATAAGTTATAGATTATAGATACGTGGAACTTAATATTCTAATTGATTGAATCATGGATAGTACTAGAGAATGTCTAATGTCTTCTTATAGTATACACCATCAAGTTAGTCTTTTCATAGAAGAGCAATTTGATCTCAATAACTAATTTGTTGTTAGGAAGAATATTAACCAAGTCTCACTTTGTTGTAAATGAATTGAATCTATGTGTTCTTGGCTTCAAGCCGATGGATTCACAATTTGTTACCATATATTTATTTGTAGTTTGTGGACTCACGTTGATCCATCATGGAAACCCATCATCGACATGAGCAATGCATATTTATATATCAAGATCTTGACGAGTTTTACTAGATCTATGACCGACTTATGTTATTCTGTATACGGATCAAGCATTGAGTTGTGGATCAGTAGTGATGACCTCATGTGTGTCAATTTTTGATTCCCATAACTCTTCAAGTTTTATTGGTGTAACTTCAAATTTTAGAAATATTTTATTTTAATAAAAAATGAGAAATTCTATATTAAAAGTTGTTGAGCAGAACAAGGTGACAATCAAGAATCGTTATCTCTTCCTCGTATTGATGATTTGTTTGACTAGCTTCAGGGTTCTAGTTTCTATTCAAAGATTGATTTGAGGTCCGGGTACCATCAGTTGAGGGTGCAGGAAGCTGACATTCCGAAGACTGTTTTTCGAACTCGTTATGGCCATTTTGAATTCTTGGTGATGCCTTTTGGTCTCACCAATGCGCCAGCGGTGTCCATGAATTTAATGAACCGTGTTTGCAAGCCGTATCTTGATAAATTTGTTATTGTCTTTATTGATGATATTCTAATCTATTCCAAGAGCAAGGAGGACCACGATGAACACTTGCGGCTAGTCTTGGAACTCTTGAGACGAGAACAGCTCTGTACTAAGTTCTAGAAATGTGACTTTTGGTTGTGTGAAGTTCAATTCCTAGGTCATGTGGTTAATGAAATGCGAGTTCATGTCGATCCAGCTAAGATAGCAGCCATCAAAGACTGGGAAGCACCAAAGATGCCAATTGAGGTGCGGCAATTCCTAGGTTTCGCGGTTACTATCGTCGTTTTATTGAGGGATTTTCAAAGATTGCTCAACCCCTCACCTCTCTTACCCAGAAAGACAAGAAGTTTGACTGGGGTGATTCGTAAGATTCAGCGTTTCAGACGCTGAAGCTTAAGCTATGTTCTGTGCATATCTTGTCCTTGCCTTAGGGTACGGACGATTTCTCTGTTTATTGTGATGCGTCTATTCAAGGTCTCGGTTGTGTGTTGATGCAACGCGAGAAGGTTATTGCCTATGCTTCTCGTCAGCTTAAGGTCCATGAGAAGAACTACACCACCCATGATCTGGAATTGGGTGCGTTGGTATTTGCTCAGAAGATATGGAGACACTACTTGTACGTTACCAAGTGCACCATTTATACCCATCACAAGAGTCTTCAGCATATCTTCGATTAGAAGGAGTTGAACATGCGACAACGTCAATAGGTTGAACTTCTTAATGATTATGATTGTACCATCAAGTACCATCTTGGTAAGGCGAATGTCGTGGTAGACGCCTTAAGCAGGAAGGAATCTGTTAAGCCTCATCATGTTCCAGCTTTGCAGCTCACCATCTATTCTAGTTTGCCTAACCGAATCCGTTCCGCGCAACAAGAAGCTTTGAAGGAGGAAAACCTTAAAGCTGAAACCATGCATAGTGCTGATAAGCATCTTGAGCTTAGGTCTGATGGCCTACATTATTTTGTAGAGCGTGTTTGGGTTCCATTGTTCGGGGGGTTTGCGAGAGCTTATTTTGGATGAATGTAACACCCTGAAAACCCCGTTTCGTTTAATTACGCTAATAGGCAAGATCAATGTATAATATCGAGCCCATTATTTAAAAGGACTGTTTTTTTTCGGATAATAAAACGAGACATAAAACCAGTCCCGTTAATTTCAAACACATGTGGAAATCTGCGAGAACTAACTTAATTCGTAAAGATGACTTACTTGCACTAAACGGAGGGACTGAACTTGACAATTGGGCAGAGTTGGAATAAAAGGGGGTTAAGAGTGAAAATTGTGTGCTAACACACACTCCAAATCGTTCTTAACACCTTAAAAAACACACACATATGAACCTTCACCAAATTCAGCCCCAAATCATGCCAAAATTGACGGTTTTTCTTGATGCATGATGGAATTCATGATCATCTAGTATTCTAAACAACCTAAGGTAACTCTAGAATCCTTTTAAATAATCCAAATCCGTGTTATGTGGAAGATGATGATTTTAGGGCTTTTGTAAAAACGTGATTTCTTAGCTTCTATAGACTTCTATGTGTTAGTAGACATCAAGGAAGCTATAAAACGTGGTGAATCATTATATGTTGTTGAATCATGTGAAATTATGATTATGTGTTATGTGTAAGTAGTTGGTTTCCACTCTAGTCATGAATTACACTAGCATGTGGAATAATCTTACAATTTCTATATGATTAGTATCATGTATGTGTGCAAATTGGTGAAATGATCATGTGCAAATGGTTAGCTAAGCTATGGTGAAATCTAGAAAGTTTTGAACACCTAGAATTAACATGATGAAAATAATGCATATGAGGTGTTTGATAAAATCCTTGAATAAGGAAACAAATGTGTAAAACATGGGTTTATAGCCATTTGGTGAAAAACCACGTGAGAATAATGAATTTATGATGAAATTGCATGATTGAATGATTATGTAATATGCTAATTGCTATGATGGATGTTGAGACTAGATATGATGATGTGTTAAAAATGGATAGTTCATGATTAGGATTATTGCCTTATGGGTGGTGCTTATGAACATGAAAAGGGTAGTTTGACTTCTAGAAGTCAAACTAACCCGAACATAAGTAGAATGAATTTTGGGTATGCGAACTCATGATACGAATTAGTTAATTGAAATAATAACTAACTTGAGTTAATCTTGAGTATAGTGAAGTGATCTTGTCAAGCTAGGTGAAGGCTTGGAACAAATCGGATCAAATGAGCTAAGCGGGTCATGGAACGCACAAAGTAGGCCTAGGTAAGTGACTTAGTTTAAATAAGTCTCTTTGATACTAAAGGATTGTGTGATGGTTCGATAATCATTGAAAATATATTGTCAAATGAAGAATAAATGTATATTCACAAAGATAGACTATGGGATATGGGATTCTAGCTTGTATTGGGTTGGAATCGTCTAAATGGAATAAACTTGTTAAGTTTGGGTCGGGACACCTAATTTTAATAATTGGAGTATTTTCATAAACAGGACAAGTGAGGTTAATATCACTTGGGAAAAAGATTTGAAATTTAAACATATGGGTAGTTTCATAAACGGATCAAGTGAGGTTAATAACACTTAACAAAAGGTTTGAAAATTTGAGCATTGAGATATATAATTGTTGACGGACCGATTGGTGGTGGAACACCTCTTGGATTCTCGGATATTAATATGTGTAAATTGAGGATTTTCACAGGATAATGAATTGGAACAAAAAGAGGCATGTGATGCCGATGGAACATATAGGTGGTTCTAACAATATAGAGATGGGTCAATGCTACTGGGTAAGTCCGTAGTGTAAAGTAGGATTATGGGCGAGTAAATGTGGGTGAATAGCACCCACATGAAATGTGGGTGCCAAATCGGTGAGTCGTTTGCATAAGTGCTGTCAAATGCGTGTTAATACGCTAAGAGGTGACTTAAAAGGGTGAAATTGTGAACTTGATAATATACTTAGTCCATAAGGACTTAAAAGTTTTTAAACAAGTCATTGAGCCAAAAACAAAGGATTTGAACCAAGAATTGTCGCCACGGATGGCCAAATTGAAAGATTTGGCTATAAGGGGCATTTTGGGAATTTTAAAAGATTCACTAAAGGTTAAACCTAAGAAACGGGATTATAATGAACAAATCGGACAAACGCTCTGGTTGATCAAGTGTCTAATAACTTGACAACATCGACTATACGCATTTTGTGTGGGTAAATAGCGTCTTGCTAAGTACAAGGCCTTAATGAGTCGATTTGGGTAAAAATCGCGATAAACTTTCAAAACTAAGAGCCAGGTCATAGTTACGTAAATCGGGCAAGGATTTTAGTCAAACAAATGTTAAACTAGTTGGAAATGTGATTTTCATGCTTTGGGAGTCGTCCAATGCATTTACGACATGAATACTAGCTTTAAAATCAGCAAATATGGTCCAGTAGCAGTGAACGGCCGTTCACATGGACCGAATGGCCGTTCGGGCTTTACAGAAGACTCAGAAATGTCAGTGTCAATGTGAACGGGCGTTCGGATAGACCGAATGGCCATTCATATTGACAGCCTAATTTTTAAAAAATCATATAAAATCGTAGAAAAATCGTTAGGAGGCGTTCTTTATATGCCTGGAAAGCTCCCTAAACGTAGAACAATTCTTATTTGAAAGTCGAAGTCAGATTTTGTGTTTTAGAAGGGGTAAAAGCAACCCGAACAGCTGCTGCGCAAAAGTTGCAGCAGTTTGTCCTCCTAACATTTGATGGAAGTCCTGGAGCAAGGATCAAGTCGCGAGAAGAACCGAACATACCCGAACACTCATCAAGCTTCCGCAATAGAAATCAAGAGTCTCCCGTGAATTGTGAAATCTTATCATATGTTTTAATAGTCAAAATGTAGAAATCGAAAAGTATTGATCACAATAATTTAAGTTTTTCTTAAATATCAAAATTTTAATCGGGAGTGGTATTAAGTAAGATCAAAATCCGTATGATTAGGCGTTGATTGCGTGATCACGGGTTAGCGTCTTACAATGAAGCTCACAAATCCTGGTATTCTGTTCACCCTGGTTCCGATAAGATGTATCAGGATCTGAGGATACTCTATTGGTGGCCAAACATGAAGGCTGATATAGTTTCATATGTGAGCAAATGTTTGACTTGTGCTAAAGTCAAGGTTGAGTATCAGAAACCGTCGGGTCTTCTGCAACAACCTAGAATTCCTGAATGGAAGTGGGAGCAAATTACCATGGATGTTGTAACCAAACTTCCGAGATCACCAAGTGGTTGTAATACTATTTGGGTGATTGTCGATCAATTGACAAAATCTGCACACTTCCTCGATATTAAGGAAAGCGGAAATTTGGAGTGGTTAGCTCGTATCTATCTCAAGGAAGTGGTTTCTCAGCACGGGGTGCCTGTTTCTATCATCTCTAATCGTGATTCCCGTTTCGCTTCGCGTTTTTGGAAAGCCTTGCATAAGGCATTGGCTACTCAGTTGGATATGAGTATGGCTTATCATCCGCAAACTGATGGTCAGAGTGAACGGACAATTCAAACGTTAGAAGACATGCTTCGTGCATGCGTTATCGATTTTGGCAAGAGTTGGGAGAGTCATCTACCATTGTTGGAGTTGTCTTACGACAAAAGCTACCATTCTAGCATCAAGGCATCTCCATTCGAGGCTTTTTAAGGACGAAAATGCCGGTCCCTTCTTTGTTGGGATGAAGTGGGTGAGAGCCAACTCACTAGCCCGGAATTTATGTACGAGACTTCTGAGAAGATCGTACAGATTCGTAATTGCATGGCAGCAGCTCGGGATCGTCAAAAGAGTTATGCAGATCGTCGTCGCAAACTTTGGAATTCCAGGTTGGCGACAGGGTTCTCTTGAAACTCTCTCCATGGAAAGGCGTTTTACGCTTTGGGAAGCGTAGCAAACTGAATCCTCATTATGTCGGATCGTTCGCAATTCTGGAACGGATTGGATCGTTGGCATACAATATTGACTTGCCAGCTGAACAATAGCATGCATAATGTCTTTCATGTTTCTAATCTCAAGAAGTGATTGGCTGATGAATCACTCATTGTTCCTCTTGAAGAGATCAGGTTTGATGATCGTCTGCGTACCGTGGAGGAAACCGGTTGAAATCTTGGATTATAAGATTCGTAGTCTTCGTCGGAGTAAAATCTGCATCGTCAAAGTTCGTTGGAACTCCAATCATGGATCGGAGTTCACGTGGGAAAGGGAGGATCAGATGAAGTCTAAATATCCTCATTTGTTTCCAAAGCGAGCACCGAAACCAGCACTTGTTACTGTTGAAGCCGAGTGAATCTCGGGGCGAGATTCCTTTCAACAGGGGAATGATGTAGCAACTGGAAAATTTTATTTCTTTTTCGTTCTCTCCTTTCGGCTTCGAGCAATTTTCGGGACGAAAATTCTTTCAACAGGGGGATGATATGGGAGATCATCGGGAGTTGGTCAATAACAATGTGTACAAGGGTTGATGATTTGGAGGATCACCGGATTTAATGGACACACACGAGTCTCGAGTCCTAGGAAATGGGTGAATCAACGTGAACGTGTCAGTCATCGAGTGATATGTGTTTATAATCATTATATAACTTGTTGGTATGTGAATACGTGTTATAATATGTTAAATAGTGTTTAACGCGCCGAAAAACTAAACCAGTGGTAGGGGGCGACTAACAACCCTAGTCGTGTGTTACAGTGGGCTTATCGCCCAGAGTGTCTCGGACAACTAGCAGCAGCTATAAATACCACCCTTGACTTGTTAAACATCATTTGTGCAACCCTAACTCGCCCCAAACCTCTCTCACACCACCCTTAACCTCTGAAACACGTTTTTGCCCTAAATTCACAAATTCCAAGCCTAAAACATCATTTCTAAGCAAAATCTAAGGCGTGTTATTCATCCTAAACTTTTGTTATGTCGTTATTTTGAACCCTCAAGGTCCAGACCTGGTTTTTATAAGTTTTTGTCTTTGAAAACCTTTGAAAAAATGTTCTAAAGCAAATCTAACCATTTAAATGGGTTCTATATGAAAGGTTTATGCATAAATGGTTTTTGTTGATTAAAACATGGGAATTCTTGTGTGTTTGATGTTTTGATGATATTTATGAGTTATTAGGATGATTATCTCGGATTGTGAAGGGTGTGTTGATGTGTTATAATGTTAATTATGAGTTTTGACCCTTTTGAGGGTGTTAGAAGGATTTAGGATGTTATGTGATGAATGATGATTGATAAGTGTTAGGGTTTATGCTAGAATGATGTAGTAATAGTATGATGATGTTTGGGATGTGATTATGAGATGAAATTGATTATTTGCTATTCAGGGTAAAGTTTTCATACAATGATGTGATGTTTCCATAATATTATTCCATTTTAGGAAATGTTTGCAATTAGGATCTTAGACTGGTGATAAATTGGGGGGTTATTGTTGGGATTGGGTTGTTTGATGATTGTGGATTGATATTAGATGATTCTACATGTTTTAGAACGGATTTAGAGGGTTTCAC
The DNA here is from genome assembly GCA_030844895.1 of Ambrosia x helenae. NCBI lineage: Eukaryota > Viridiplantae > Streptophyta > Magnoliopsida > Asterales > Asteraceae > Ambrosia > Ambrosia x helenae. Next base: position 3,918 of record JAUTDX010006784.1, on the reverse strand, counting down.
GCTAAAAAAGAGCTGAACAGCCTGCAGGGGGCGACTAGCTAAGTTAGTCGTGTGCCCTGGGGGCGACTAGCTCTGGTTGAAGGCCAGTTGTGCCTCCCAGGGGCGACTGGCTTTGCCAGTTGCCTGTTTTGATGCCTAGTCGTGTGTTTTGATGTCTAGTCGTTTGTTGTGATGCTAAAAGGTATTTAGGAACCCTGGAAACATGTTTTGACACCTAGGAACATAGTGTAAGCTCCATGACATGTTTAAGAACATGGTAACACCTGTTATGACTCATATGTGCGGTATGTGAACTATATGCTAAACTTAGTGAAACTATTATTCGTATAAGGTGCGTATTCACACATGATTACTTGGGTTACTTGCTTTTGGCTAACATGGGATGTCGGGTCACCAATGAGATGTCGAGTCTTGTCTTGTGCGGTCAGGTCAACGTTCAAACGTGTTTTCAAACGTACATGGACATTCAGGGACTATTTTACCTATGGGTATTAATCAAGACACTTACACTCATTCTATGATAGATCGCGTCGGTATTAGGGACTATCAGTTCATTGTTGGTTATTCTATTTTAGGAAGACACAAACCTAAGGTGAGTACGGCCCCACTTTCACCACTTTCTCATGGGGAGAAACATGCTACACATTTTGGATACGTAAAGATTATGTTATACTATGGCTATCTTTTGTTTACTATACGACTCATCTAAGTCCGGGGAAACCACTAATATGGGGTACATCACGGGGAAATGTGGATAGATCTATTGGGCCTGCGCGAACCCATTCGGGTCGACTGGAGGTCTGACGGGTGCATATTGTCTCTAACTTTAGGGCCTATCGGGGATGACGGTAGCCCACTTGGACAACAATGTACGGAACATCTTGTCAGTAATGGTTTCTAATCATAGTAGTAACATACATAACGTCTAGTTAACGTTCGCATAACATAGTAGTAACGAGATTAATCTTTCAAATTTATGAAACGTTTTCTTTTATATAAAACCTGTGAACTCACCAGCATATTATGTTGACATTTTTTTAGCATGTTTTCTCAGGTCGCTAAAGGTAGCAGTTCTGGACTAGGCGCACGGGGTCTCTCCGGTGTCTCACGGTGTGTCTAGGTTACACTTGCATGGTTTTGAACATTTTTAGACTTATGTAATTTACTGTTTTGGGATGTAAACTTATTTTTGCTCCGCTGTAGTTGATTGATACTTTAAAACTTCATGGTTTGGTTTACGTATTTTATTACATATAGTTATCGTTTATTGTGACCGTTGACTTTGATCCTAGATCCTGGTGTGTCAGCGGTCTCGCGGTTAAAACCCCGCAAGTGGAATTTGAGGGTGTGACACCAACCAAATCGGTCTTTTAGGCCTAAACATGTCTGGAAAAAAACCGTCGAGATACAAATGGAGTTTGATTAAAAATTCCAATCCTAGACGAATTGATTCGGTTCAGGAAAACCGTTTCGAAGCTCAACCCTATTAATAAACCGGTTAAAGAAAACTGATCGGGTCAGGTATAAAACCGGTTTTTTTCCCTTTAAATCTTGAACTGTCACCAAGCCGGGTCAGTCTCAAACCGGTTGGGCCGAACCGGGTTTCGTTCTGGGCCAGATTATAATCGGTTTGGTAGGCCCAAATCGATTGTTTTCTTTTATGTACATCTCTGTTTATGTATTGAAATGTACTTGTTAAACTAGGGCTCTAAAAAAATAGTCCACGAAGCTTACTTCCAACTAAATGGATGGTTGTAGATGCAGGTTCACCATAACTCCTTCAACATGCGTCACACAGAATAATAACTCTAAATACTAGCCGTTAGATAACCCCAATTGAAAACCGTGTGATAAGAGTAACACTCAAATTCAAAAATCCAGCCGTTATGTCATCAATTGACATCTTCTCTCTCTAAAACACAGACACAGTAGAATCGTTACAACAGACGATCAGAAAATGGTGGATGAAGAACCGAAACGAAGCCCTCCAAAACAACCCGAAACCGGTGTATTCAGCCCTGGGTTTAGATCTGCAGCAGCCATGGCCGGTTGGGACGAAGAAACACTTTTGATGGCTTCACTTGTCGTAGAAGATACGCCGGACCGTGATACCAAACACAAGAGACGAACAGATCCCTGTTCAAAACCCACTCTACTCATTCTAGAAGGAAACGTAGAGATCAGAGAAAGAGTCCTGTTTCCAATTTTGTGGCTGTTCTTGATCTTGAAGAGAAGGTTGTTCTAAAAAAGGTCGGTATATTTATTATTATTATTATTATTATTATTATTATTATTATTATTGTTATTTTTTAAAATTTGAACTTAATTGGAGTAATGTTGGGAATAGGGACTTTAGAAGAAGAGAAGAAAGAATTGAAGATTGATGCGGTTGTTGATGGGAAAATGGTTGAGAAATCAAATGATTCGAGTTCTGGAAAACGCGTTGATTCCTTGCATTGATCGGCTTCGTGAAGAACTCTCTTGTGCGTAAGTGTGATTCGGTTTGGTTAATGAAAAGATACAATATGGTTTTGTATAGGGTTTGACTGGAGTGTGTTTTTGTGTTTTTGCAGATTTGTTTGACATTTGTTTTGAATCGAGTACGACTTCTTGTGGACACAGGTACACAGTTCATAATTTGCTTTTATTAATTGATAAAAAAAATACCCAATTTATGTTAGGGTTTTAATTTTAATTTGGAATTGTGTAGTTTTTGTAAGAAATGTTTGAGATCTGCTGCTGATAAGTGTGGGAAGCGTTGCCCGTAATGCAGGCAGCTCATAAGGTACTACAGTAAACGCCGTTTATGTTTATGCAGAAGATGATCAAAAACATTTTGTGTAGTGTTCATAATGGATTAATGTTAATCTTTGGGTTGTTTCAGCAATGGAAGTCTTGCACCATCAATACGGTTTCTATGGAACACGATACAGCTCTTGTTTCCACAAGAAATAGAGGCAAGAAAGGTGTCGGCCGGAGTTTTCAAACGCCTCGGAATCTAGTGATCTAATAAGCCCACCACCAAGGCAGAGGAACCAATACAGGAGTGTGATTCAAGCATTGAATAGTCCTGAAGGAGAACAGCTAAGCTTGGAAAGGAGGCGGAGGACGGGTAACAACCACAACCACAATTTGAGACACCAAAGTTTCCGTCCTGCTTCTGTTGTGTTACTGAACAGCAGAGAAGCTGGAGATAATAGCGTGGGCAGAAGGAGGAGGAGGCCGCCACCAGTGCAAGATGACGATGCTACTTTGGCTCTGAGATTGCAGCGAGAGGAGTTTATGGGAGTGTTTGGAGGGCCTCAAGAGCCACCTGGAGAGCAACAACATAGAAGAAGCTCTGTTGCAACAGCCTCTAGTATCTGAGGGCAATGGGCGTCAAGAGCCATTAATCTTCGTATATTTTCGTGGCCGCTGAGCTTAAGACTCATTAGCTGTTTTGGTCACAATTTCTGTGATAATTTATTTGGAGTTTGTGTTTATTAACCATAACTATTGAATCACTGGGGGATTTTTGGTTGGCATGTTGATTTTGTGTTCTCATTGTTGCTGAAACTCCTTTAATATTTCTTTCTTTCATCCTACTTTTGTAAAATGTTTTAGATTTATCACATCTTAGGCAAATCCAATATTGTTCTCCCCTCGGGGACGCGTTTTGGGTGATAACAAAAAACATACGTAACATAAAAACTCAATGGCCGCCAATTCAAAAGAGAAAAACAAACAATACAAGTCGACGAGATTCATTTAATATATAATCAATCCATCAGTACAAATGTTACAATATTGTTGTTACAAGGGAATGAAGTCAATGAACATATATGTCCACAGTGGGATCAATCAACATGGGGTGGGGTATCTCTCATATACTAAATATATTCTAACATAAACAGTGTATCATACAAAAAGCAAAACAAA
>JAUTDX010006783.1:0-35937 GCA_030844895.1 Ambrosia x helenae | reverse complement strand
CCTTTCCCTAATATCACATGTAGCAACTCCAATGAGCCTCATGACATCTTTATCGAACATCACAAATGATACACTATCAGATTCATCTTGAACCCTTATCTACAACTTGAACGTAAAATAAATAAAACATAATTCATCTAAAAAACCTGCATGAAGAAATAAAAAATGTGAAACAAAAAATGTGTACACATCTACTGCTTTACATACTTTGTGGTAAAGGAAGTCAATTCACTCTGGCATTTTCAACAAACCAACGCAATAGCAAGCAATTTGAAATTGCTTCAGACACTTCTTTAGCATTTTGCAAATACTCTGATTTACTTAAAACTTTCTTGTTACACTTGCGGCAGGCAGCATAAAACCAACCATAGCTTTCTTCAACACTTTTTATGGTGGCAACCACAACATAAGACATCGGCTGCAAACATAGTATATATATACAACATACACTTTTAAAGAATAGAAACATATAATAAACTGAAGACATATAAAAGGTACGTATAAAATATTGAAACCTCTTGAATATCAGTGAGTTCATCAACACGCTTCTTCTGTGTTCCAACTATGAATTCCTGACTCAATGGATAAACAGTCTGGGAAGAAAGAACGGTTTGAGAAGTACAACCAGACTCTTATTCTTGTTTCAACATCAAACTACATAAATATGGAAAGAATTACATCTCTTAGCTAAAACAAAATTAAATGAAAACTTGCCTATAGAAATTTAAATAAATTGCACCTCCTCCTTAGGTCAGACACCTCATCTATAACTTGATTGAGAAAGAGGCGAGATCCATACTTATCGGTTTGAACCGTAATTTTTTCTAAAAATTTCACAACACACATATCTTTACTGACTTCATTTATATTAATATCTTTTTAAAATAACAACACTAAAACACAAGTTACCGTTCCCGTCGCTAACCCTTCCATGCTGGATAACAACCAATACATGCTCCTCAGTGATATTGGAAATTAATTCCTTAAACGTATTGCATAAGAGTTCCACAATTTACATCTTAACGTCGTACCTCTACAACAAAACAACAGAACCATAGATGTAAAACAAATGCCAAAATCTGATACTATACAAACATTAATTACAGATGATTTATTACATCAATAAATGTGTACTTCGCATAAGATTCAAAACAGTCAGTCATAAATTAACTTCTTCATAACATTTATTACAGAAATTAAATTTGCAATTCTAAACAATGATTGTTCTCAACTTAAAAGCATAAGACTCACCTTAAAAATAGAATATTTTTGTTAATTGTTAGGTATGTGAATAGCAGATACAATACTTTTCGAAAAAACTGTATAACAATTTTAAGGAATCCTTACTCTAAGTCTTGAAGATCAAGATTCATCCGTTTTGGTTTCGTTAGGAGCTCGTCCAAACACATCCAAGTCCCCACACCAAATGACGCTTCCAGCAACATCTATAAAAACAAAGCACACAATTTTACCAAACATCTGTTAACTTTAAATGAACAGTGTTCAACCAAACTGACTGTTAAAGCTTGTTCTAAAGTAAAAAATAAAATACAAACCAACGCTCAACAGATTCTTGGCTTCTCTATTAAGAGTGTCGTTAAAAGGTAAGAAGTTGAAACCATACTCAACACCTTCACAACCCTTAATCTGTTTCACAGTTGTACAACGATAAAAAATGATTTTGAATTGATGTGCTACAACTCTGCAGATGTCCTTGTTTTCACCTACATCGAACTTAGATAAGACAACCACACCATCTTCTTCAAGTTGTTTGTCAAAAAGTTGCATAAAAAGGTGCCTTGGCAGAACCTTGAATCTTCTCACCCGACATATCGGTTAACAGAAGGTAAAAAACATGCAGAAAAGAACACGTCTTCAAGAATAAGAAAGGAAACCAAGTTATAAAGTTTACCTGCTCATCAATGAATATGACCTCCAACTTATAAGTTGTCTTCAATTTCTTATGACTCGTGCCTTCATGTACCAGATGTCTTTGGCTGGATTCAGATCAAGAATAAAAGTGACATGGTTTTCTTCATTGTCCATTAACGTCGACATGCTTTTAAAGATATCTTTTAAGAGGAAAATTAGAAAATTCAAAGCTGATAATAGAAATGGCTGAATTCGTTATGTGCTTATATATAAGGAGCTACCGGGACACATTAATTAAAATCCCCCCCCCCTTAAAATTCAAACTTAGGGCCTAAACAGTTGCAACCTATGTGCTTAACATCTGCTGCTTAACGACAAACCCGATGGTTCTGAACCGCTGTTGAGGACAACAACGGTGCTTTCACGTGGCCTACGTGTTTTTTTCTGATTATTTTAAGGTGATTATTAACGTCACTTTTTGTATAACGCAGGTTTTTTTTTTACAAAAAGTATTGCGGAGACAGGATTTGAACCCGTGACCTCAAGGAACATTGGTGGCCTGTCTCTTCGCTTGACACATCAACTTTCTAACGTCACTCACGAATCTCCTATTATAGAAAGTATAGATAGATAACTTTTTGTTGTTTTATATAAAAGAGATTATGAAGTTAGCTTATTTAAATATTGAATATTAATCAATTACGTAATGTGGGAGTTCAATATTTCATTGTAAAGCTGTAATTGTAGGTTTAGACAACCTCCCAAATTAAAAGTTATTACAAAAATTAATGCCGGGACTCAGTGGTGAATTCTGAAGATTAAATCTGGACGGATTTAATTTTTTCGTATCGGTAAAGGTTGGAAGATCAAAGCGACGGAATCCGGACTCAATCCATAAAAAAATTATTTACGAAAATCGAAACTTCTAACATTGGGCGAAAAAAACGGAGATGGTCGGGCACCCCCTAGATGGCCCTCATTAACCTTCACCGCTACTAGACTTAGAGTTGTCAAAGGCAATGGTTTAAAATAATTGGTTTAAAGTGGAGCTTTATTAACATTTTTCCGTTAAAAAAAAAAAGTTTTTCTAACAAAAAACAACAAAAATTTCCACCGTGGATATTCGTTTTGTACTTTTTTTTCTTTTTATGATTTTAAAAGTCTCCCCTAGAAACATCCCATACGATTGAAGTACAATGCTAAGTTGTCTCGGTCAATAACCCCTTAAAGTCGGAAAATGAAAGAGAAATAAGAAAAAAAAAAATCTTTATTTTCAACTTTCACGACATAGAATTTTAGTAGTCTCCAAAGTCTTTGTTAGACTTTTCGGATAACATTAATTAATAAAACCACATTCAAAGTCAGTAACTATTAAACACGTAACTTAAGTCAATGCAAAACAAAAGCAAAAATATGTATTAAAAGAATTGTAAGTATCATCTATAAAATGATACGAAAGACACAAAAAAATCCACATAATACTAAACTTAGAGATAAGCATGCTTCTTCTTTTCATCCCTTTTCTGTTTACAATGGCCCTGGGAGCCTTTGAAGGTGCTAAACAAGGTTGTCCAACAAAGTGTGGGAATATGACAGTTCCTTACCCTTTTGGTATTGGCATAGAATGTTCCCTAGACCCATCATTTAAAATGACCTGCAACACTTCATATGAACCTCCAAAGTTGTTTCTTAGAGACGGCCCCTTGGGCATACATAGCATTGGGGACGCAGAGGTACGCGTCTTCACTGTACTCTCTTACAGATGTTACTACCAAAGTGGGCTTGTAGATAGTCAGTTTACACCAATGAATGCGTTAAACTTTTTCACTTTCTCCGCAAAGAATAAGTTCACAGTCATTGGCTGTGACGATTATGCTTTGATGACTTCGGGGAAAAACCAAGATGACTATACTAGTGGTTGTTTTGGTCTCTGTCGCAAACCACCTAATGTGTCGGATGGCAATGCTCAGGAACCGGTTGTTGCCAAATATCTATACCCAAGGGTCTCTCAAATTATAGTACTACACTTGACACGTTACGAAACCACTCAGATGTTTTGTCCTTCAATGGATGTGGCTATAGCTTTTTAGTCGAGGAAGGTGCTTTTGACTTTCGCGGTGCACAAGATTTATCAAGTAATTATTTGGAGTTTGCGGAGAGGATAAGGTCCACTGTGCCCGCTGTTCTTGATTGGGTAATCGAACCCAATGGAAGTTGCGTTGGGGCGATGCTTAACGCGTGCAAGGGAAACAGTTCATGCTATGATGTAGATGGTGGCGGGTATCGTTGTAAATGCAATAATGGTTATGAGGGTAATCCCTATCTTGATACAGGTTGCCAAGGTCAGTCTCCATATTTATATAGTCAAAATCATTTTCGGTAATTGCAAGTGATGTTCCTTGATAATATATAATGAACACCACTTTTAATTAATTAAAAGAATTATTGTACCCTTATAAAAATATATTTTATGCGTAACCAATCTCTTTTATGACGTTAATGAAAAGATAAACTTTTCTCTTTTCATCTTTTACTTTCAATTTCAGTTGTATTTGTTATTTTATTTATATATTTAAGAAATAGAATAATGTAACCCATGTGAGAGGGATTTACATAAGAGCCGGTTTGTGTTTGGTTGTGTGAGGGGGTAAGTTTAGTTAAATTAATCATAAGAGCGATGAGGTAGTGGTGGAGGGCTTGGGGAAAGACTTGGTGTTATTTGTGACGCAGATTCAATTCTCACTCTCTCCACTATTTTCTGCGCCATCCAAGTGAATGGCGATATAGGTGGCGCCGGTTTCGACTTGGATGAGAGACGATGTTTTACCTATTATTCCACTGTCGTATCTTCGGCCAGGTGGAGGTCGGGGTTCTACCCATCTGGGAGAGCCAATGGACTGACCACAGTGCCTAGTGTCACGATGGTTGGCACATTGTTCCTTGTAGTTCAAAAAAAATAATAAGATTTTTATTAAGAGATCATATCTATACTTTGATTAGGTTATATGATATTTGTTTGATTTACTCTCTTATTTATGTAAATTCTATGTTTATTAACATATTTTCTCTTTTTATTAGACGTCAACGAGTGCAATCAACGAGACAAGTTCCCTTGCTATGGTGTTTGCATTAATACTGTAGGGAGTTACGCTTGTGTGTGTCCATCTGGATCCTTTGGTGATGCAAGCAAACAATATGGGTGTCAACCTAAAGGTTCAAAACGTTTAACGGCGGCCATTATAGGTAATTTTTTATTGCCAAAAATGAATGAATTTATAATTTATGTCCACTGATCCATCATCAATTTCTATGTTCAACATGTTTTTCTGCAAGTATCTCTTCATTTCGATCCACGTATTTAGTAATTATATCTGGCCACTTAGCAATATTACTATCCTGTTTTGACCACACACCATCTTTACGACCTTTGATTCACTCGGGTTCACTTTTCTCTTTCTAGTAGCGGTATTCAAAATTCGATTCGATTCAATTCAAAATCGAGTCCAGTATATCGAATACGAATTCATGACTTTAAATTCGATTTAATTCAAATTGAAATTATAGATATACATTTTTTTAATTTTGTAGCTTCGTATTTTATAAGTTAAAAATAAATTAGTTTATAGTAGTTTAAAACTCAAAGTAAAACAATTTATTATATATGGTGAATTTAAATTAAATCGAAATTATTCTAAATCGGGTTTCTAATAAAAATCAAATAAATTGAATCTTTATCGTATATGAATTGAGGTAAAAAGATTAAAAATTCAAGATATTCGATTATTCAAAAATTCATTATTTAATTCACTAAGCGACCCTACTTTCTAGGTACGCTTACGTATGATTCTTGTGATAGACCGTGCATGTCTACCTATTTGAGGGCCTAAGCAGAATTATCAAACTTGAGAAGCTTGAAAACTTTTTATCTACCTTATCCCTAATGATAATGAATATGGTGACGCCAAACTACAAGTTTATAATTTAATTACAAGTTAAAAATAATGTATTCTAAATTGTATTGTAAATGATAACCTTTGGTTAAATTGAGAACTGAAATAAGTATTCTCGACCACACATTTTTCTAAAGCAGACAATTTTTTTTGTTGCTTAATCACTGCTTTTTATACAGAAATAATTTTTTGTTATTTCTTTTCAATATACACATATGTATAAATGAAAAAAAAATCTTTGTATAAAGACGTGCGATTAAGCAAAAAAATTTTTTGCCTTTTATAGAAATGTGTGGTTTAGAATGATTCTCTCAGTTCTCAAATAGAGGTTGGTTCTCCTAGGATCCCTAACCTATATATATATTTAGGTGAAGTATAAAACGAAAACCATCTTGAGTTGAGAAAACCTTGGAAACCCAGGTAAAAAAATCATTTTTTTTTTGAAAAAAATAACCAATGTAAAATACATGTTTTAAGTGTTTTGGGCCAAAAAAATAAAAAAAAAGCGTCGAAAGGATTTTTTAAAAAAAATAAACAAAGCTGCGGAAACACATGTTTACAACAGCAAATAGCTGAAAACATATGTAAAAAACGCAAATTTGTTTATTTAAAAAAAAATCCCTTCGACGCTTTTTATATTTTTTTGGCCCAAAATGCTTAAAAACATGTATTTTACATTGGTTATTTTTTTTCAAAAAAAAAATTGATTTTTTACATGGGTTTCCAAAGTTTTCTCAACTCAAGAAGGTTTTCAATTTATCCTTCCCATATATATATATATATATGTATATATATATATATATAATAGGGAAATTATAAACTGAAAACCCCCTTGAGTTAAGAAAACTATGAAAACCCTTGTAAAAACCATCTAATTTTTTTTTTTGTAAAAAATACACAAGGTAACATACATGTATTAAAACGTTTTGGGCCAAAGAAAAAAAAAAGCGCCGATAGAATATTTTTTAAAAAAATAAACAAAGTTTGTGCTGTTACATATGTAACAGCTCTGTTACATATGTAACAACTGTTGTTACATATGTAACAGTGAAAATTTTGTTTATTTTTTTTAAAAATATTCAATCGGCGCTTTTTTTATTTTTTTTGGCCCAAAACGCTTTAATACATGTATGTTACCTTGTGTATTTTTTTCAAAAAAAAAATTTGATAGTTTTTATAAGGGTTTTCTTAGTTTTCTTAACTCGAGTGGGTTTTCAATTTATCCTCCCCCTATATATATATAGGGACAGGTTCAAATACAAAGTAATACAAACGTGCGAAGGATGCGAAGGATCACTTTGTACTTGATAATTACGTAATGATAATTACGTAATGCCTTCATGACTTGATAATTACGTAATGATAATTACGTAATGCCTTCATGATCATACAAAAACATTACGTAATTATCATTACGTAATTATCATGTACAAAGTGCATGATAATTACGTAATGATAATTACGTAATGATTTCATGAACATAAAAAACATTACGTAATTATCATTACGTAATTATCATGTACAAAGATCCTTCGCATCCTTCGCACGTTTCTTTTACTTTGTAGAATAACCGCCCCCTATATATATATATATATAGGATTTGGTTCAAATGAGAACCTTTTCCCAAATTGAGAACTGAGAGAACCATTCTGGGCCACACATTTCTCTAAGGCAAAAAAAAATTTTTTTTTTTTTTTTTTTTTTTTTTGCAAAAATCGCTGCTTTATATATAAGAAATTTTTTTTTTTATTTTTTTTTGTATTTTTTTTTTCAGTATACACATGTGTATAATTGCATTATACACATATGTATAATGCAATATACACATATGTATAACTGAAATATACACATATGTATAGCTGAAAAATGCTATATCCACATATGTATAATTGCTATATACACATATGTATAATTGACATATACACATATGTATAAATGAAAAAAAAATTCAAAAAAATAAAAAAAAAAATTTCCTTGCATAAAAATGTGCGATTAAAAAAAAAAAAAATTTTTTTTTTGCCTTTATATGAAATGTGTGGCCCAGAATGGTTCTCTCAGTTCTCAAATAGGGGTTGGTTCTCTTAGGATCCCTACCCTATATATATAATTATAATTTATAATAAATAAGATATATAATTCATAGTTTAATCTAAAGAGTTAACTAAACATACAAAGTTTTCTTTTGGTGCTTTCTAAAATTAGATACCCAAACCTATTGTCTCATATTTGTGTACATATATAAGATCGAAACTTGTGATACATTCCCACTACGGTCAACTCCCTTTCATTACCCTTACCAAACTATTGGATTATTCTTTGGCACAAAACAATGTATATTAAGAGTTAAAAAAGAGGAAATCAATATGCTGCTTAGTCTACTTGCTAACTTTTATCATTCAGGTGTTAGCATAAGTATCGGAGTACTTTTCTTTGTTGGTGTCAGCATAATATCGTACAAAGCTATCAAGAAAACCAAAGAAACGAGACAACGAAAGAGGTTTTTTGAACGCAATGGTGGTTTACTTCTAAAACAACAAGAAGAAGCTGATCCATCTTTAGTTAATAGGACCACACTTTTCACATCAAATGAGTTGGAGAAAGCCACTGATAACTTCAATGAGACTCGAATTCTTGGTCGTGGAGGTCATGGAACGGTATATAAAGGAATGTTAGTGGATGGAAGAATTGTGGCAGTCAAGAAATCAAAAATAGTTGATGAAAGGCAATTAAAGCAATTCATCAATGAGGTGGTTATTCTTTCCCAAGTCAATCATAGGAACGTGGTCAAATTATTAGGATGTTGCTTAGAGACCGACGTCCCTATGTTAGTGTCTGAATTCATTCCAAATGGTACGTTGTATGGTCGTCTTCATGACGATAGTGAAGAGTTCCCAATTTCTTTGAACATGAGATTACAAATAGCTACAGAGGTTGCAGGAGCACTTTCTTACTTGCATTCAGCAACTTCCATCCCCATATACCATAGAGACATTAAAACTAGTAATATACTTTTGGATGAAAAATACAGAGCCAAAGTTTCAGACTTTGGAACTTCAAGGTTCGTCTCAACAGAGCAAACCCACTTGACTACCTTAGTTAAAGGTACGTTTGGCTATCTCGATCCAGAGTATTTTCAATCAAGCCAATTCACAGAAAAGAGTGATGTGTATAGTTTTGGAGTTGTGTTGGTTGAGTTGTTAACCGGAGAAAAGCCGATTTCCAATACAAGATTTGGTGAAAACAAAAGTTTGGCTACACATTTTATGTTAGCTATGGAAGAAGGGCATGTTATGTCTATATTTGATGCATTGGTCGTAAAGGAAGGTACTAGGGATGACCTCCTAGCACTGGCTAATCTTGCAATGCGTTGCTTAAGTCTAAATGGAAAGTATAGGCCAACAATGAAAGAAGTAGCAATAGAGTTAGAAACCATACGGACTTCTCACATCCCCCCGGCGATTCAAACTAATACCGGACTTTTTATATTCGGAGAAGAATTATCGATGCAGCCATACAGTGAATCATCATCAACGTTCTTAAGTTTAAATGATAGCATTAACAAGTGATAAAGTGATGAAAACTTGAAGGTGGTATTACTTGTTTAATAAGTTTTTGTTGTCATAGAGTATAATTACATAGTATGTAATAAATTAATGGTAACTCATGCGCTATACGGTACGGGCTTATTTAAAATAAATAAATGAATACTTGGATACAATTAGAGCTGTTCATGAGCCGAGCTGAACTGAGTTAAGGCAAGCTCAGGCTTGGCTTGGTTATAAACCGAGCCAGCTCAGCTCGGCTCAGATTTGAAACCGAGCTAAAAACCTAAGCTCAAGCTCAGCTTGGTTTTTAATCGAGTCGGCTTGGCTCGGCTCAGCTTGGTTTGGCTAGAATTTAAAAAGAAAAACTTGAAAATAGCTTTCAAACTCCAATAGTCTTAAATATCATTCAATGGTTCATATAAGAACTCATTCAAAATATGTTCAACCTAATATATTACAAGCCAAAATCAAGATCAACTAAATACAAAATATGTCTCAAATTTCATTAAAATACAGTATAAGTTTATCAGCATACGAGGTTTGATAACTTGAATACTTGGACAATTATCATTATTCTATGATTTATTAAAATAACTTGAGTCTTTGTAAATTCAATCCCAAGCACACACATCGCTATGTTATCATTAACAAATATCAAATATGTAACATGTTCCCTTCTTTATTAACATTTTTATAGTATATTATATGTATATAAAAATAATATATATTAAAAATAGAATTATCCGAGCCAAACTGAGCCAGCTCGGCTCGCTTACTAACCAAGATTTTTAACCAATCCAAGCCGGCTCGGCTTAGTTTCAAACCAAGCCATATTGAGCGAGCTTTTTCTGAGCTAAATCAAAGAGAGCTCCTAACTACGAGCTTTTCGGACAACCCTAGACATAATGATACAAATAAAGTTAATGAAGGGAATTCGATGGGTATCAAATTTGTTTATTATGTATCCATATATATGGTACCGCACTTGATATAGCAACCGAAAGAGAAAATCCAAAAAAATAAAGTAAGGATCCGAACACGTGTTTATGTCGACCAAAAACTTTGAAAATGAATTCCTTGACACATTGCACCGGGTGTGTAGATTCGATGGAAAGTACACATGGGTTGGTTTTGACAACTTGTACATTAGTAATTTAAAAAAAAAAATTATGTTTAAGTGACGGTAAAACTAGGCAAGCCACACAATTAATAAGTTAAATAAAAATAAGGGTGGTTATAGTATGGTAAATTATTATGAGGGCTTTTTACTTGAAGATCCATGCAGAATATTGAAGGAGGTGAGGTGAAATCGATTTTAGGTTGTGGAAGAGGGAAAAAACGTTTTTGTGTATTTAAAAGTCAATAAGACAGTGTTACGTCTGTTTTGGAGAAAGAGAGAAAAGAATGAAAAAAAGTTAATGTTATGGCAAAAATCTCATTTTTGAAAAGTGACGTGTGGCATAGATCTGATGAAAACTTTTGATGGCCAAGATCTGTCCCACATACTAAACTCTGTTTGGGAATTTTTAACGCAATACAGTTGTTTTATGATACTGTTGACCAGTCAACAGATGTTATCAAGCAATTTATAGAGTAACAATTTATCTATAACATGCATTGCTAGGTTTAAGATAGTTATATTAGCTTTACATACAAGTCAATGTAATCCTAATTTACACTTAATTTGTTCCAAATATAAAAAGGCATAATATAAAGTTTATTTATTAAAAATAGGTTATTTATATAAGGTAGTCCCTCCGTCCCAATTTAAATGTCCCATGTTTAAAAACACACATTTTAAGAAATTTTTTTGTTTGTATATGGTAAACTGACAATAATATCCTCAAAAGTGGTGATTGTGTTTTGTCTTTTATGGGCAAAACTGGAAATTACATTTCCATTTTTGGAAAGGGACATTTAATTTGGGACAAACAAAAAAGGAAAGAATGACATTTAAATTGGGACGGAGGGAGTATAATGAATTGAACAATATGTTTAGATTACTAATTCGAAAAATCTTACTTCCTTTATACCCCGATTTTTACTAAACATTATGATGTCGGTGTTAATCTTAATTTGGAAACAAACTTAAACGCTGTAACACGGTTTGCAATTAAAACATGTTATCTAAAACGATTCGATTATTCAAACTATCTATATATAAACTACATTATAATTTGCTTTCTTGATTAACTATTACATACATTCATTTCCAAAACAAACCATTTGTTTAACTTGATTTATCATTCTCGTTCAACTCAAAATCCAACCCTTTTCCCTCTTCATCTAACATTCAGTTCAAATATATATATAACAATTCCTTTTTTCTCTATTTATTCAAAGACGCCAATAATTTGCCATTAGTTTTCAATTTGTAAGTCCATATTCATCAGAATATTTTTCTTTTTATCTACTATTTGAATGCCATATAAAATATGTTCAGTAAATAACATTTGAGTTAATAATTCCCAACTGATCTTTTATTTGATTCATAAAGAGGGATGAAGTCTTTGTTATGATTTTAAATCTGATTTTGGTTTTACATTTTTTGATTGTCAAGTTTATGATATTATATTTTGTGCTTTTTATTTTGTAGACAATAAGTTTTATATCCAAACTAACAACCAATTAACCATAACATTAGAAGATACATACTCATATATAGTTCTATTTTCTCTTCGATTTTACTATTATCTAATGTAATTTAATTGTTTTTTTTTGCAGTTGTTTACTAAACCTATTAATATCATGGGAGAGCTTGATTTTGAGATTATTTGTTTAGAAATATTCACAAGACATCCTACTAAAATGGTTGGTCGTTGAAAGGTACTATCTTAGAAATGGAATTTCGAATTGTCAACCAAAAACTTTGCCATCATACATATTAACCAGATGACAAATTCTGAAACTAAAAAATTTATTACAAAGCAAGGTGCATCACTTATTCTTTACAACACGTTTGCTGGACAACAAAATGCTCTCTTTGATAGTTTACAATCTTTCCCTATCCAAATAAGCTTTAGTGATATAGAAGTTCTTTCCAGTTTGGATGGACTACTATTGGTTTGAAAAAAATTACCTATTCGTTGAAACTTTGGAATCCAACTACAAAATCATTTAAATTACTATCTAATTTTGAATCTGAAAATTTTTACAACTTCAAATTGGATACGACTGCTATATATAAAGATAATAGTAAAGACTACAAATTATTACACATTAAACGTCATGCTGATGTTATTCGTCCTTATGTTTACTCAAGACGGTCTGCCTCATGGAGAACTATACATTTCTTAACTGAATTGAAGTACAATACAAGTGATTATGCTTGGTCTATTGGTACGTTTTGCGACGATAAATTGTTTTTTACAGTGTCTAAGTATTGGTTAGGTTTTGAAAGCATTATAGTTACATACGATGTTAATCTAGAGGCCTTCAAAAAGATATGCTTTCCCTATGTTCAAGATTCTTGGATTCCTCAAGTTCGTACTGTAAGTATTAAGGATAAACTGCATATGTTTTGTTACTAAAGGGTTCCCTAACTTCTCTATTGATCTCTGGAAGTTGGATGCTGAAATTTGGACCAAGGTATTATATTTTCCACATGTTCGTCAAGTTCCATTTCCTCAATTGTGCGATATTATACATGTGATGAGTAATGGTACATGGATATGGAATGGTGCTTGGCTAGGGCTGTGCAACGTTCAGAACCGGACCGAATCGAACCGAACCAATACGAGAACCGGAACCGGAACCGATAATTACTAAACGTTCGGTTCCAGAACCGGGTGAAACAGTTCTCATGAAACGGTTCTAGACCGGAACCGGTTGTCAATAAAATCCTAAAATTAAAATTAACAATTAAATAAAAAAAATAATCAAAAACAATGATTTTTCTTCAAAAAATTATCAACAATTTGTGTTAAACCATGGATACTTAAAGTATAGCAGTTTACGTATCAAAATATGTTTTGTTCGAATCAGATCATTCTTTTTATACAGATTAAACGGATCAGAAAAAGCTGTGCTGACTGCTGACCATCACATAAGGCAATACTCTACATTCCTACCAAGTAAAACAATTTAAAAGTGTTAAGAACTATAAAGAAGGAAACAACACATTCTATTTCAAACTAATAATAGAATATTTAAATATTTAATTTAATTCAAACGGTTCTAACGGTTCTTAACCGGACCCGTCGGTTCTAACCGGAACCGAACCGGGAACCGATTATGCCAAAATATGAGAACCGGAACTGGAACCGGAATCGGTAACATTAATTCAGTTCGGTTCTAGCGGTTCCGGGTCGGTTTCACGGTTTTCGCGGTTCGGAACCGTTTATTGCTCACCCCTATGCTTGGCAACAAGATATTGAAGTATATATGGATATCGTCCACTTTGACTACCTTTATCATGCGGACAACTTTCGTGGAATAAGAGGAGTATTGTTTAACGAATCTTGTATTTCGCCTTCTATTTAGTTTACCTTAATGTATTTTATCTTTTATTCACTTTGAATTGTTTTCTTTCCATGTTTTCAGTCAATATAATTTCGTCCATGTACATTATCACTACTAACTATCAACTGCAATAATAAGTTTGAATGCTATAATAGTTGTTTGACAAATTTTATCAAACAACTCAACAGATGTGGTAAAACATGATATAGAATAAAATGAGGATACTTTAAACATTTAGACTTTGTGTCAGAACATCTGTTGACAAGTGAACATATGTTATAAAACAGAGTATATACAACAAAATGAGGATATCTTTCAATACTCTAGAATGGGTCAAAGAAATTCTTATTTTATCTAAACAGAGGCTCGAATTCCAAACTAAATGATTACGATTTTGAATTTAGGTTATTAAGAATATATTTTATTATTTTTGTTTTTCAATTGTCTTTCACTTTATAAAAGGCCGCAAAAGTAAGTTCCAACTTTATATTTACTTGAAATGCAACTTATACTTGAAATTAAGTTTACATATAGATAGTTTATTCACCCTATAAAATGGGCGGAATTCCCAATAGTCATTTTCCTACTTTATATCCATTAAACTATTTTCACTTTGCAACTCTCCATTGCATATGCATAATGATATTACATTCAAATGATCTTCCACGAGTCTTCTCAAAGATTCTTACACTAAAAAAATGGATTACCAACATTCCATTGGTAATGAAGTTGTGATTGTTGTTTTTCGAAGATTCTTACAATCAAAGAAAAACATCAATCCACAAAACAATATCCAGAGCCTGTTTAGAAACTTTAGGGTTTTTGAAGTTGATGATGTTTAGATACTAACTATTGTGGTCATGCTGCTTTTGATTGTGTTTGTGTTTTTGTTCCGATGACAAGGGCAAAGAAGATCATTCTCTAGAGGTTTGTTTGTTACAAGACTTCTTTTATGTTTGCTTGTATTTTGTATGTAGTTTGTTAAATTGGATATTGTAAATGTGTTACTTGGCATTAAAATAGTTTTTTTAGAGATATTTGGATTTGTTCTTTTACAAATCTTCCATTTTGTGTGTAGTTTTGTTAACTCGGATATTTCATAGAAATTATGTAATTGTAATAATAAGTTTGAATCGTGTAATAGCTGTTTGACAAATTTGTTGACAAGTCAACAAATATTGGTAAATAGAGTAATGAAATCTCAGTTGAAGATTAAGATTGTCTGTTTCTTTTTAATATCTGTTATTCCAAAGAGATTTCCATGCGTCAGTTGATTTATTTTTCCGTGTTTGTAACACCCTTCGGTATCTATCAATTGGTATCGTGAAAGGAACAGATTTTGGTTACAACAGATGATTGGCTTCTTTATTTGTTATTAACTATGAATGATGTAACTAATGGGAAGTTGTATTAGGTCCTACTCTATGAACTTGATACCATTCTTAAGGTTGGTTTCTTTAATAATGGGTCTGCTCTATTCAATAGGTCTGCTCCGAAACAAACTTCTAATGAGAACTTCCGTTGAGTGCAAACCACTGCTGTTATCAGAAGTTTGTTTCATCATTTGTTACTTGCTTCATCAGTGGATAATCATCAGCTTTTATTCATCAGTGGTTACGAAAGGCAGAAGCACAACCATCAATGAATAGATTTCTAGCTTTAGTCGGAGTTAGTTTTCCGTTGTTTTCAAACGGGATTACACCTAGTTGTAATAATTGAAACAATAAATCCCACATGGCAATTAAAGAGGACATCCTCTCCTTTGAGTGTGCCATGTGTCATTGATATCGTGTGGATTAGTTCTTTTTTTAAACTTTCTTTTTAAAGCCAACACTTTCCAGAAAGAAATGTGAAGGCTCGGTAAAAAAGGGTAATTAAAGGTTACCTTAAAATTAAAAAAACTTATCGAAGTTTTTTATAAAAATAAAACGATATCTGTTAACTAGTCTAAACCCACATGATAGGCAAGTGAACCTATCTAGTGTAGTATAGGTAATAGCAAGTACCGAGTATCGAACCCTAAGATACGACTTCCCCTACTCAGTTTCAAGTAGCTTTTATAAAAACAAAGATAAAATAAAAGAAAGAAAATGAGAGTGATCAGAATAAAAATCAGTACCGACACGAAGTGCTGCTTCGGGATCCGACTTTATCTTTGGATGGATCAATAGTAATTAGTTTATTAAAGTGGCGTGAACTAGTGCGCACTTATGCTTTACATGGAGTTGCTACAGCATTCTCCAGAGGTGACTGTTATCGCAAAACTAGCTGTGTTCTTGTGTTAAAGTGAGGGTCTCCCGAACCGGTAAGCTCACCTCTTAATACTGACAAATAGATGACTCAAGACTGTGTATACCCAACCCTGAATGATCCACCTCCCAATATTGCGATAATGACATCTAGATACTTAAAACTTTTATGGACAACTTGCTGGTGGCCGGAGCATGACCGGACAAGAAACCACTTGATATCATAAAAGAGTCGTGACCAACCGGCACACACTCATCTTTTACTTGAATTAATTAACTTTTTAAAGAGTGAATGATCTATCATTAACTGTGTGACAGTATAATGATAAAAGAAAATAAAGACCGTTTTCTTTTAACGCGTGCTTCATCTGGAACTTTACAAAAAGTCTTCAAATCTTTGTCTTTTAAGCCAGTTTTCACTTCTTTTCACTTTTCATCTTCAAACCTGCAATTATCATTAAAAGGAAACAAACCGTGACAATACCAAGATAAAAGCCTGAGTTTATGTGATAATAAGGTGAAAACATGTATATAAAACTTGCTAATTTTGGGACTCATCATTCATGCCTTGTGTCATTAATTGATTTTAAGAAAAAAAAAAAACTAAAAATAAAATTGGATTTTTCTCTCTCATGTTTCCTCCCATAATTTTTAAACGTTAATATCTTTTATATACGAGATTTTCTAAAGAAAAAAATTGCACCAAATTAACGAGCGTTTCATTATCTTTCCAACGAGTACCATAGTGCTATTAAAAACGATGAAAAAAGACTATTTTTTGTGGGGTTTTGTTCATACAGGAAAAAAAACACACAAAGTGTTCAGGTAATTCATTAATCATATACAGGCAAGTCACTAATTATGTTTAAATCAGTAAATATGAATTCTATTTTCATCATGTGTTAGCATTGGAGTTGTACATTGTTTTAGGTTAGGTATTAATATTAGAGTTATACATTGTTTAAGGTTAAGCATTAACATTGGAGATACATTGTTCCATACTCAATAAGCCCTTAAATAGGCTAACATCCAAACAGAAACACTAAAAGACTCCACAAACTTTACCTATTCTATAGGAAATATCCTAAAGAACCGATTGACTCAAACAAACTAAAACAACTCCATGCAACGTACACTTTGACTGCTTATTCAAACATAAGTTGCTGCATCATTATTAAATAAATAAACTACCTAGAACCAGCTGACCCAGTTGACTTATTTGACCCACGGCCCGTTTCTAAAGCAAGCAGTAACACTGGTTCTATGTAATCAGTCGAAAGAAAGAACGCAAGCAGCAAGTTTCTGAAAGCAAGTAGCAAGTGAATAGATGACCCAAGATCAAGATTATGAAGCCAACATGATTGAGTTGGAGGAACCAGCACTACTTTGAAGAAATGAACCGACATCAAGATTATGGGGGTGAATGTTGGATAATCTTGATGGGTCGGGTCAAACGGGTCGTGGGTCAAATAAGTCAACTGGGTCAGCTGGTTCTAGGTAGTTTATTTATTTAATAATGATGCAGCAACTTATGTTTGAATAAGCAGTCAAAGTGTTCGTTGCATGGAGTTGTTTTAGTTTGTTTGAGTCAATCGGTTCTTTAGGATATTTCCTATAGAATAGGTAAAGTTTGTGGAGTCTTTTAGTGTTTCTGTTTGGATGTTAGCCTATTTAAGGGCTTATTGAGTATGGAATAAATGAACCAGTAGCTTTTCTATTATTCAATTCATATACTTTTCTCAGCCAACTTTTTCTTTGTCTAATATATCTTCTGTACTAGACTTAGCATTTGTGTATTGTGTGTTGTGATCTTGGGTCTGAAACCAACATTTGGTATCAGAGCCCTAGGCTCATAACAGGGGTTCGCAAGAAGCAAGTAGTAACACTGGTTCTATGTAATCAGTCGAAAGAAAGAAAGCAAGCAAGCAACAAGTTTCTGAAAGCAAGCAGCAAGTTTCAGAAAGCAAGTAGCAAGTGAAACGATTGGTTAACACCGGTCGACTAGTAGCAAGTTGAAGCAAGGTAAAGCAAGAGGCTTCAAGATTAAAGCAAGATCAGCAAGAAATTGAAGCATTGAAGTGCAAGATAGAAAGATTCAAGCAAGAATTTAGCAAGAAATGGCAGAAAATGCAGGTGCAATTACGGTTCGCGAGCAAGGTAATGTATCGCTTCAATGTCCAAAATTGACTGAAACTAATTATACTTCATGGGCTATTTTGGTTGAAACTGTGTTGAGAGCACAAGGGTTGTGGAAGACAATCATCGGAGAAGATGAAGACGAGAAAAGAAACTATACTACAAAAGCTATAATTTATAGCACCCTCCCGCAAGATGTTCTTTTGCAGGTTGCTAAACACAAGGATGCACAAGATGTTTGGGAATCCATTCGGGTTCGGTATTTAGGTACCGAACGGGTGCAAAAGGCGCGGCTGCAAACACTAAGGGGTGAATTGGAAAAGCTAAAAATGAAAGATACCGAGACAATCAATGATTATTCGGGTAGGATAAGTGGTATAGTTGAAAAGTTTAAATGTCTTGGTGCTTATCTTGAAGAAGAAACGATTGTAAGAAAGTTTCTAAATTCGGTTCCAAGGAAGTATTTACCAATCGTAGCACCGATCGAGCAATACTCCGACCTTGAAAGTATGCCCTTTGAAGAAGCGGTAGGAAGGCTAAAAACGTATGAGGAAAGGCTTCAAGGTCAAGAAGAACAAAAGGAAGAGAAAGGGCAACTTTTGTTAACTAATGGTGGGCACGATGATAGGCAATATGGACGCGGAAGAGGTCGAGGAAAAGGATCGACTAGAGGTGAAAGAGGACGTGGAAAAGGTTCGGGTCGAAGCGATAAGAGTGGCTTTAGGTGTTATGAATGTGGAGCATTTGGACACTTTGCAAATGAGTGTACTAAATGGAATGATAACGAGAATGAAGCCAACATGATTGAGTTGGAGGAACCGGCACTACTTTGAAGAAATGAACCGACATCAAGATTATGGGGGTGAATGTTGGATAATCTTGATGGGTCGGGTCAAACGGGTCGTGGGTCAAATAAGTCAACTGGGTCAGCTGGTTCTAGGTAGTTTATTTATTTAATAATGATGCAGCAACTTATGTTTGAATAAGCAGTCAAAGTGTACGTTGCGTGGAGTTGTTTTAGTTTGTTTGAGTCAATCGGTTCTTTAGGATATTTCCTATAGAATAGGTAAAGTTTGTGGAGTCTTTTAGTGTTTATGTTTGGATGTTAGCCTATCTAAGGGCTTATTGAGTATGGAATAAATGAACCAGTAGCTTTTCTATTATTCAATTCATATACTTTTCTCAGCCAACTTTTTCTTTGCCTAATATATATTCTGTACTAGACTTAGCATTTGTGTATTGTGTGTTGTGATTTTGGGTCAGAAACCAACATATCACAATATAGCCTTTGTTAAAGTAATGTCATTCTTGACTTTATGCATGCTTTTTTTTTTAAACCCACATGTGGCAACCCCAGTTAATAATTGAATACCTGAATGTACTTTGTGAAATGATATACACCCTATGCAAAGTTTAAACTTAATTTATTCTTGAAGGACGTCCTTTTTATGTGTTTGACCTTCGATGTATTTAGATCCGAATAATCTTGATTCCTTTATATGATTCATGTTATGTTTTATCTTGTATGGTTAAACATGTAAAATAAGAATTAAGAAACTAATTTTAAGAGAATGAGTTAAATGGGTTGACCAGTACCCACGGTGTATATTTTCCAAAAGTTAGACTATCATTAAAAGAATATATTTATTTGTATTGTTTTTAAACTAGGAGTGTTCAACCACTGAAACCGACCGGTTTGAAATATGTATGGTCTGCTTTTGGATGTTTGACGGTTTGCGTCTTTATGGTTTAGAACTTGGCCAACTTCAAACAGGTCGTGTAAACTGAACCTGCCGGTTTGGTTTGAATTTTTCGAACACTGTAGTCATTGGTTTGGCCCAAATTTTTCATCAAAACTGTCCAAACTGGACTGTGAGCACCACTATAATATAAACAGTTAAATTTTCTAAGAAACAGTGTTTGTGGTCACCCACGCCCATTTTTTAACCTCTATTGGTATCTAATAAAGTTAGCAGGTTTCTGCAATTTGGTGCAGACCAAGATTGTCACTATCAAAATTCAAAATTCAAATGAGAAGAATAGAGGTAATTTAATGTGTGAGTTGGCTGTAGACGGAAACTGGGAGTAAAGCCTAACAAATCAAAGTTCCCTATCAAAATTCAAGCTTGGAGAGTTGGCAGAAGGCGAAACTTGAATATCAAATGAGAAGAATAGAGGTAATTTAATGTGTGATTTTTCTTATTTAAAATGGTAAAAAAAATGGGCAGGTTGTGTAATGGGTTGCAATTTGTTGTTTAGGCTGCATTAGATGATGTTTTTTTTGTGCTTTGTTGTTTAGAATTGTTTTAATGATGAGCAGTTGTTTTGTTTGACATTAAACCATTGATTATTTGGATATGTTGAAAAAATTTGTTGGGGCACTAAATTTTGTAAATTTGTTGGCACTGATTGTCTGTATGTTATTTATGTTTTATTATTATTATTATTTGTTTTGAAGTTATCATTGATTATCTAGCTCACATAACCTTATGTCCTATGTTGTTTAGGCTGGTGATGGCCACAACGATGATTTTTCTTAATCCTTTTTGTTCTTACTAAACATACAAGAGGTACAGGAGTTTTTTTTTCTGTTAGGCCAGATTTCTACAAAAGTAGCATCATCATTTTTTTTTCTTGTACTGGTTATGTGCTGCTATAAAGTCCAGTATCAAGGTTTACGATCTTGAGAGCAAGACCATTGTTGGAATCTTCACTTTTAAGTTGTTATAATTAACAGATTGGTGTGTAGGAATAAAAAACTTGAATGAAAAACGGGTTTTTGATCCGAACTGCTTAGCCCAAGTCTAACATGCTTTTTTGTGTGTAGGAATTGGTTGTTGAGGGATATTTATGATAATATGGACCTGGTGATGTTTATAAATAACTTGTGATTCACCTTTTGGGCTTTGGTTTTTATCTTTTTTTTTACTTCCGATATATATTGCTTAATTTGCCATTATTCATGTTGTTGTTTGGCAGCTTATCTTATTGTTGTTCAGTTGGTCTTTTACACTTCATTGTGATACGACATTGCTCATATCGGTTTCAGTTGAATTACTACAATTGTAAAAGTGAATAATATATTGATTTGGTGAGTGTTATTGGGTCTTATTATTTGGTTATTGTGAGAAATATTTTCTTCATTGATTTCTCAATTGGAATTACATCATAATATAGTAATCAAATACAACAAGATCTCCACAATTTTGGGAGTTATCCTAAAATACTTCAATCATAATAATTAACATATTTACAATATATGCTATTACACCCCCGCAGTCGAAGCGTAGGGCGGACGAATGCTGAGACTGTTCCGAAAATCATCAAAGAGCACACGCGGGAGTCCTTTGGTGAAAATATCTGCAATCTGATGTCGAGAGGGGACATGAAGAACTCGAACACAGCCTTTCTGTACCTGCTCACGAACAAAGTGGATGTCGAGCTCGATGTGCTTGGTGCGTTGATGCTGCACCGGGTTACCAGAGAGATAAATGGCACTGATATTGTCACAGTAGACTATCGAAGCACGTGTGATCGGATGCTGTAGTTCCAGAAGAAGGTTGCGAAGCCAGCAAAGTTTAGCCACAACATTAGCGACGCCACGGTATTCAGCTTCAGCACTGGACCTGGAAATGGTAGACTGACGCTTTGAAGACCAGGAGATGAGATTGTCCCCAAAATAAACACAGTAACCTGATGTAGAGCGTCGAGTATCAGGACATCCTGCCCAGTCCGCGTCAGTGTATGCAACTAAGGAGTAGGACTGAGTGGGAGTAAGATGAAGACCATAGTCAGCTGTGCCCTGAATATAGCGAATGATGCGCTTAAGCGCATTCCAGTGTGAGACGCGTGGGGCATGCATGTACATACATATTTGCTGAACAGCATAAGAGATATCCGGTCTGGTAAAAGTCAAGTACTGAAGAGCACCTGCCAGACTACGATAAGAAGAAGGGTCATCATATAGAGAACCTGAATCTGCCGAAAGCTTGGACTGAGTATCCACAGGGGTAGCCGCAGGCTTACAGGCATCCATTGCAGCCCGATGAATGATGTCCCGAGCATACGACTGTTGGGACAAGAACATGGAGTCACCTGTGCGAGTAACCTGTATCCCTAGGAAATAAGACAGAGGACCAAAATCCTTCATGGCAAATTCACCTGCAAGAGTGTGAAGCAGACGCTGACGAAGACCATCATTAGAAGTGGTGAGAATGATGTCGTCAACGTAGATGAGAAGATAAGCAATGTCGCTTCCATGTTTGTAGACAAACAGTGAATTGTCAGACTTGCTTTGAGAAAACCCCTGAGAAGTAACAAAATCCGTAAACCGCTGGTACCAGGCCCTAGGCGCCTGTTTGAGGCCATAGAGAGACTTCTTCAGAAGACAGACATGATCTGGGAAGTCCTGATGACGAAAGCCAATGGGTTGATGCATGTAGACTGTTTCTGCTAAGTTACCGTGCAGAAAAGCATTGGTTACATCAAGCTGGTGGATGCTCCAAGACTTAGGTGGTGTTTGTTTTTTCACAGAAGCACTTCCTGACCTCTTTTGTCTGCGCCGCGCAGACGCGGGCAGATATTGAGGTGCTACAGACCGTTTGTTTTTTGGAAGACACTGGCCTAAAAAAAGTCTGCCCTTCCTCTTCTTGAAGCAGACATGTTCAAACCACTTCTCAACCTCTTCTCACTTCTCTCATCAATCCCTCATTCTCTCATCTTCTTCACACAAAAACCCTAGAGTTCTAATCTTCTCAGCCTCACCCACCTGTACCACCGCCCTCAAACTCCCTCCTCCTCCGCGCGTCACCCCCTGCATCACCGTCGGTCTTCTCCCTCCCTCCTCCGCGTCTGCCTCTCCCTCCTCGTCTCCCTCCCAGCCTCCTCCTCCCTCGCCGCCGCCGCCGCCAGCCTCCTCCCTCACTCGTCGCCGCCAGCCTCCTCCCTCGCTGCTGCCGCCGCCAGCCTCCTCCCTCCTTCCCTCGCAGCCACCATACAGGTTCTTGTTGTTTTCTTCATATACCCATGTTTTAATTGATGATATTATGATGTAAAGATTTGGGTTCTTTGTATTAGGATTAATTAGGTCGTGTTGAATTTGATTCTTGTTGTTTTGTTTTTGTTGTTTTGTTTTTGTTTGGAAGTCTGATACCATCCATTTTGTTTTTGTTTTGTTCTTTATTGAATTTGATTCTTGAATTGTTGATGGGTATTTGATATTGATTGTGGTTGGATGGTTTAGCATTGTGATTTGATTTGTAATTCAGAGTTAGCAGATTTGATAGGATGAGTTTGTTATATTTGTGGTTGGTTATGGTGGGTTGTGGTGGTTCATGATGGTTATGGTGGGTCTTGGTGGGTTATGGTTATGGTGGGTTGTGATTGGTTATGGTTAGGTTATGCTGCAGATGTTAACAAACAAACAGTCTTCCTCTTACAGACTGCAGACATTTGGTCCACCTCTTCTCCTGCAGATGTCTGCAGATGTGGTCCGCAGACTGCAGACCTTTTACCTCTTAAAAACAAACACCACCTTAGCCAACGCCAAAGAAAGAACAGTGCGAATGGTAGCCGGTTTGACAACCGGGCTAAAAGTCTCTCCACAATCTATGCCCTGTTCCTGTTTACGCCCATCACACACTAGACGAGCTTTGTAACGCTCGAGACTGCCATCCGACCTGTACTTATGCTTAAATAACCACATGCAACGAATAATATTCATATCGGGTGTGCGAGGTACAAGTTCCCAGGTCTTATTTTTAATAAGGGCACTAAATTCGTTAGACATGGCATTGTACCACTCTGGAGTGGCTAAGGCAACCTGAGGGTTTTTGGGAATGGGTGCAATGGTGGTGGCATTTAGGTTAAAGAGTTGTTTCGGTTTGGTGATGCCGCTCATAGAGCGAGTGTGTACGGTGCGCATAGGTGGGGGAGGTGGTGGAGGGGGTGGGGGTGTGGGGGCCATGGCATGAGAGTGGGATGGACCGGTGGTAATTGGGCTTTGGGAAGGTTGGGCCTGAGGGTTGGTAGGGGCGGATGTAGTTGGGCCTGAGGGGCGGTCAAAATTAAATGGGATTGGGCCAGGTGATGTTGGGGATAGTTGGTCCGGCTCGGAAATAGTAGAGGGAAGTGGGCTGGGATCCGTAGTAGGATGGGGCCCGGACTGAGGTGAAGTGGGGGCCGAAGGTGAGGATGGCCCAGTAGGTGGAGTAGATGGGGGTGGGTTACGGCTGAGATGGTCCCAAACAAGGGGATTTATGGTGGGGTTAAGGAATTCATAAGAGGGAGGTGTGGTGGGTGATTGTATGGCGTACGGGAAAATTGATTCCTCGAAGTGAACGTGTCGAGAAATAATGAGTTGATGGGTGGTGAGATCAAGGCACTTGTATCCCCTATGGTTAGAAGGGTAACCAAGGAAGACACATGGGTTCGATCGGTAGTTAAGTTTGTGGATAGTAGTGGAAGGGGTGAGAGGATAACAGAGACATCCAAAAACACGAAGATGTTCGTATTCAGGGATGACCCCGTAGAGGAGTGAGGTGGGTGAACGAAAGTTGTAGGTTTTATTGGGGAGAATGTTGAGGAGATAAGTGGCGGTTTCAAGGGCATGATGCCAAAAGGATGGTGGCAAGGATGCTTGTGCAAGAAGGGTACGGATCATGTTATTTATGGTTCGAATTTTGCGTTCAGCTTTTCCGTTTTGTGAAGACGTGTAAGGGCACGAAAAACGGAATTGCATACCAGTGTTGTGACAGAAGTTATAAAAGTTATTATTGGCATATTCTTTACCGTTGTCACACTGTAATTGTTTGATTGAACGCTCAAATTGGGTACGAACAAGGTTGTGAAGTTGGGTAAATGTGGCAAACACTTGGGATTTATTGGCAAGAGGAAATGTCCAAAGAAAGTTAGTGAAGTCATCTAAAAATAAAATGTAATACTTGTGGCCCCCCGTACTAAGTATGGGAGAGGTCCAAAGATCACTATGTAAAATATCAAATGGCAAACGAGTAACATTAACAGAGTCATAAAATGGTAACCGTACACTTTTACCAAAAATGCAAGATTGACATAAAGGTTTATTACATTTGCCAAAATCAATAAAAGACGACAATTTTAAAGATTGCAATAGATTGTTGCCAGGATGTCCTAATCTTTGATGCCAGCGATCTTGAGTGGTGATGGTGAGGGCAGTAGGTTGATCATGAGGTAGCGGAAGTGGTTGCGTGAGTGGGTAAAGATCGCCAGTGCTGTTGCATCTAAGTATAGGAGCCCGAGTTTTGAGATCCTTCACAAGAAAACCAAAAGGGTCAAACTCAATGGAAACCAAATTATCAGTCGTAAGGCGACGAACTGAAATGAGGTTTTTAATAATATGAGGTGCAAATAAAACATTATTGAGTTTTAACGGTGGGAAGGGTGGTGGGAGGGTTTGGTTGCCTTGGGCCAAAACAGGGATCGACATACCATTACCGACAATTATATTTTTATTAGTGCACGAATTAAAATTAGACGGGGAATATATACCTTTCTGATTTGCCGAATGAGACGAGGCGCCCGAGTCCATAACACCGTGATCCGGAGGGTTCAAAGACATAGTGTAGAGGGCCTGTTCAATGTCCGTTGGTGTGTAACCAGTGACGTGGGCCTGATCAGGTCTGGAGCCCAAAATCCCAGGGCTGTTGCTGGCGGGCCGCGATGGGTAAGGGCAGGGCGGTTGGGCTTGCTGCTGCTGTTGGGCCTGTTGTGGTTGAGACCAGTTCTGTTGTGGGCTATTCAGCATACCGGCCCACTGTTGGGCAGTCCAATTGGATGGAAAGATTATATAGGGGTGGTTGGGCTGGGAAGATGGGCCGGAGAAAGACCTGTTACGAGAATTGCCATTCCCATTTTTTCCAGAACCTGAGTTCCTCCGGGACGGCCACGGGAGCGGTCCGATGAGTAGGAGGGGGGCTGCGACGCCGGAGAAGGGTTAGTGTGGGACACCGTTGCGGCTAAAGCAGTGGAAGCAGCCTGAGACGCGCGAGCCAGTTGTGATTTCTTCGTAGTTTCCTCCATGGTCAAGCGAGAACGAACCTCGCTAAACGATGGAAGAGGGTCTTTGTTCCGGAGCACGGTGGAGATACCGTCGTACTGTTCTGTTAAGCCGGTGAGAACCTTGATGACGAGCATGTGGTCTTGAACGGGGGCACCAACACTTGCCAATTGATCGGCAAGATGCTTAGCATGTTGACAATAATCGGACATGGAGGAGAAATTAGCAAGACTGAGGGTGGCAAATTCTTGTCCAAGGAAGATAGCACGGGTGGTTTTGTTGTCGTTGAATTCGTTTTGAATCAGCGACCAAGCCTCGTAGGCGGATTGTCCGGGTTGAAGAATAATATGAAGTAGGGGTTGAGAGATAGTGGCGTATATCCACTGGAGGACTATGGCGTCAAGACGGGACCATAGTGCCTCCGCCGCAGAGGCGGCAGCAGCCTTGTCAGCATCAGCAGAGGAGGAGGCTGATGGAGGCGGTCTTGGTAAGAGGTGATCGTGCACCTCATATGCACGGCAATGGACCTGAAACAAGGTCGACCAAGCCGAGTAGTGGGGAGAATCCTTTTCCAGGCAGAAAGGGATGTGGGTTTTAATATTGGTGACCGCAAGGGCCGGGTGAAGAGAGGAAGACATGAGGAAGGAGGAGGGTAGAGTAGGAGAGTGGTGGTTGAAGGGGAAGAGATTGGCCGGACAAGAAGGTCTACGGCGGCAGAAGGGATGCTAGGGTTGGATCGTAGGCTAATGATACCATGTGAGAAATATTTTCTTCATTGATTTCTCAATTGGAATTACATCATAATATAGTAATCAAATACAACAAGATCTCCACAATTTTGGGAGTTATCCTAAAATACTTCAATCATAATAATTAACATATTTTACAATATATGCTATTAGTTATTTAGAGAATTAGGGTTAAGTAGTCCTGTTAACTTGGTTTTAGACAAGCGCGAGGTGTGAGGTGACAATATCATGTTCGCTGTGTAAAACCAAATAAGTTTCATGTACAACAAAAAAACTTCATTTCTCTCAACTCTTTTACCTATCAGATTTTTAATTAAATTCTTTATATTCTTTTCTTCCTTTTGGTCGGTTTTTACATATCACCTTCTTTAGTATTTGGCTGATTTTGACTCACTTGTACATGTAGCGTTTCACACACCTTTTTTCATGAGAACTTGTAATCATAAACAATTTACATATTACACAGTGTTACTATTGATCAAATGTACATGTGTTTCGCGCCTTTTTTCATGAGAACTTCTAGGCCGTTTTTAGACGTTTCAGACCTGTTCGTATTGGCTTTTGTGGTATTTGGCTAGAATTTGTGCATGTGCGCCTTGATGGACGCAAGGCATTATGGCTGCACTTGGGCGCCTTCTTCACCTTTGGCTACTATGTACTAAATAAAATGAATCATTAATTATGTGTACTACTAACTGTTTTAAAATCATGTACCATTTATACTTGTAGTTACGGTTGATGGGTTACTTGTTAAGTAACGCTGTCCTTGCAAGAAGTATGACATTTTGTTGGTGCCGCAGAGGAATGTGAAAGTTATAGATAGGAGGAATATGATAGTGGTTCTGATGAAGATTATACTTCTTCGATTTCATGGTCCACCAAAGAGTAGAATGAACTTGCTGAATTGGCAGCAGAGTTCATGGCTTGGAACATGTCCGCTACATATTGACTACCAAGAGATTATCTACAATGGTATAGTAACTGTGTGCCTTTATTATTTTCCAATTCATGGCTAGCAAATTCAATGTTTTGTTTTTTAATATATGTTTCTTAAAATTTTGCAGTTGGAAAAATATAAAAACCATGACTTTGGACGGAGTCCAAGAGTTTATTGTCTTGTGCAGCTTTGTCTTCATGTTTATCAATCAAACATACCACGTTCAAGTACTATGAAAATATATTGTTCCAGGTTTGAAATACATTACCCTCAATCCAAATACCAAGCAGTATCCTCAACTTATATATCCATGTGAATAAAGAGCTTCTTGTTATTTACTTATTGTAGTGTCGGGTATTATATGTTGCTTATACAAATTGGTATAAGGACCTTTGTTGTTATTTTTAAGTATTCAAATTGGTATTTAAAATGGATAAATCCTTCAGTATCGTTTTATGTAAACAATCAGATTATCATTTAATTGTAAAGTTCTTTAGTTGTAATATATACGTTAATTACTAAAAAGTTCACAAAAAGGCTTCTTTGTTTGTGGTGAAATGGTTTTTTACCTGTGACTCAACCAATCTGCTTTACCTTCTCGAATTCCGTATGTGATTGATGAAGACGTTAAGTCATCTATACCTGTTAGGAATCCTGTTACTACAGCAAGAATTTATTGGAATTTAAATAGAAAATGAGAGGTTACAAAGGGATGGTGTGCATCAAAATTACTCTACCCTACATTACCATTTACCACACCTCTTCTCCTGCTTGAAACTTTGGCCATGGAGCCAAACATTTTCCCATATCCATGTCTTGGTGCACTTTCGTTGTATATAACTCCATTTATGTAGTCCCTTTGTAGAAAACATATACCAATTGGGTTTATAGCTATTAACCGTATATGTCAATTGTGCAACTATTTTTTGGATTTGTTTTCCATTGATATTTTTGGCTTTTGTGTTTGTTTAGCAAATTTTTCCAATCACTCTTTCTTTAATTGTGGATTGGTAGAAACGATACTTTCTATTAGGATTTGCATTTTGAGTGATGCAAGAAAAACTATACAAGTTGGGCAATATTGATGTTTTCATGTTTTAACTAGCCGCAACGCGCGGGCTAATTTACTTGTTTTGTTTAATGTTTTTACAGTAAATCAATCCACACAAAAAAAATCACAAGATCCTTGCTATAAGCATTATATTTTTCTTGCACTTCTGTTAGAACTTGAACTTTTATAACAGAGTGAACTTCTAGGCATATGTAATTAGGAAATGAAAGTAAGACATAGAGAGGAGCTAAATCATTACAATTTTTGTGAAGGGAGCGAGAAGATTATAAATTTTTGGAGGTAAATTTACCTAAGTTGGGTGGGAAATTTGGGGCGGGAAGGGTTAGGGAGGGAAATTTATAGAAGAGTTTTCATCTTTAACTTGGTTTTAAGTTATATATAAGCTTTTATAATAATATTTAAATTGTAATATTTTCAATAAAAACTAAATTAGTTTAATAACTTATATAACCAACTTTTCTAATTTATATTATAATATGTATAAAATGGAAACCGAAGATGAATAGTAGCCAGGGCAATATGGTGATTTTGTGGTTCTCTAGGTGGATTTTCAGAGGACTCCACTGCCCTCCTGTTTCTATGTTTGGACAGCTGTGGGTTTAAGTCGTGTGCTTCCATCACACGTGTTTATATGGTAAAGAAACCCACTTCCCTAAATAGACACGTATACCCTCTCTCATCTTTCAACTTTATCTATCTTAGTTTCTTCCTTCCTCACTTTCTCTCTCTAAATAGTACACAGATGCTTCTCTTGAGAGAAGAAGACGATGACCCTGATAAAGGCTCCGGTAAGCTTATGTTTCTTATGTATGACCCGTTTTTAGTAAAATCCAATTCTCATGAAGTCCGAATTGGTGAAAGCAGGTTATTTGACGAAGAAACTAGGTATCTGTTGAAAATTCGACAACGCGGATAATGTCATAAAAGTAAGTTCTTGATTTGTTCATTTGAATGTTTTTAGGGACTTTTGTATGGTAAATTGTATTGAATTCAGTTGCATTTTGTTGTTTTGGGGTTAATTAATTAGTGATTTGTGTTGTACGTTGAAACAAGTCTTGATCTATCTACTTACATGGTTATGATTTTTGCAAAAACGACAATTTGATTGTCGTTTTGGTTGTTTTATTTGTAATCAAATCTGATGTAATCTTGCATTCATGGTGTTTGGTTTGATACTTAAATTACTTCATATGTGCTTTAATGGCTATCGGGATCTTTGAGTGGAAGACTTTGTGTTCAACTCAAAACTGTGTTCCACTTGAAACATTTGAGGAACGGAGGAAGATGGAGTACGATACGCCTCTTGATTATTCGACATTTCAACAGTCGCCAAAACATTTCGAGGTGGGTTTGTGTTTATGGTGTTGTTTGGTGGTTTTGGTTTGATTTTGTGTTATGTAAACTGTTTTTTTTTTTGGGTAGGTGTTGGCCACTTACTAGGCATGTGGAGTTATTTCCAATCCTTTTATCATCTCTGGCGAAAGGCTATTTCAAAATTTGCAGTACAACAACAGCTACATTTACCTGGGAATATTCATCTATTCTTATAAGTGACTGGTGTGTTACTTTTCTGAGTAATAAAATTAGAAGGACAGTTTGTTAAGGGTATGTGATTAATTGTGCTTCATCTTCCTATGTTGAACTATCCGCGTTTCCTAATTCATAGCATGTTCATCGAAGTATTATCTATTTTTTTGTCATATTACAGATGGTATTTATAAATTATGTTTTGTGTATGGTTTAGTTTTGACTATATGCTTTTTGTTACTAACATAGATTGCTTTTAAATTATCCCAGGTATGCTAATGTGATATTTGGTTTCATGTTAACGACATACAATAACAAGGTTTGTTAGCTATTTTTATGGTTTAAGTTTTACTGTTTGTTGTCACGTGTCATTGTATATTTGCGTTGTGCTTGATACAACCTGGTCATTCACTTTATTTTTTTTCTTTTTTAGAAAACTAGCCATACGTTGTGCTGTTGGTTAGAGTATCGTTTAGACATCATTTAATTACTCACTTCGTTTGCTTTTGTGCAGATACTGGTTTTGGACCTGAATGAGGGGTTGAAATAGCTTTTATAAGGTAACGTATTTGCTTATGTTCATTTTCTGAACTCTTTTTTCATGTTTGTCAGAATGAATAAGTACACAGTGCTTGATTTATCTTATATAAGTTAGGTCTGATTGTTTTAGCTTAGGTTCTTTTTTGTTGTGCGTTTCGCTATCTTGCTGCGATTAAAACGAACAAGAAACCAACAAATTTATTAGATTGCTTATGCAGTTCCTCATTGACAACCCCGATGAAGAAGACGCCGTTAGTGATGCCGCCAATGAAGATAAAAAAAAACCATTATTGATTACTTCAAGATTATTACATTACAAAACAGTAAGTTTTCACCATTACAAAGACTACCCCTTTTTATTTAATTGTATTGACTCAGTAACAGCTTGAGCATTCAACAAAACAGGTCAAACTTGTAGAAAAACTAATCCTTTTTAATTTACAAAAATAGTGAGAACCACTAGAATTTACTACACAATTAGACATAAGATTTGTTTCAGCTTGCTGGTCATGTCAAAACAGGCTGGAGTTTTGCAAAAAAGTGTTTGGAACTTTCTAAATTGCTTTATTAAAGTTGAGGTTATTATTATGCAATTTTAATTTTCCAACCGTGTTTACCATATTTATTTAGTGAAATAACAAAGAAAGGATACAAAACGTTTCTGGCCCAATTCAACCAGACTTGTAACAAAAGTGTCGATGTGTTATTCGTTCCATTTGACTTGCCCTTTTGTGCAGACTTAGTATCTTAGATTTGTTTTTGTTTATGCGGATCGGAACGTTGATAGAAACTGGTCAGAGGTATTGATTTCCCCCATTCTTTTAGGTGTTTTTGTTTGAATGTAAAACAATTTATATGTTCTAATCCATATGTATAACTGGAAAAATGCAGGTACCTTTTATCTGAGCTTCACAGGCTGGAGTTTTGCTGGTCATAAGATTTGTTTGAGCTTCACAGAAAGAACAAAACCGAAGATAGAACTTTTTCTGTGTCAGCGTTACTGTACTGATTGTTATACTGTAAAGAATGCGTCTTTGTTTCTGTGTCCGCGTTTTGTTATACTGTAATGATTGTTCTGCATCTATAATGTCAAACTGAAATGAGATTTAAATTTTAGCTATAAAAGGGAATAGAACTTTAGACATTAAATGTGCTTCTTTACAGAGTAATATAAATAGCTTAGTTTTGATTACTCTACACATGCTATTGTTTTTATTAGCCATGTTCTTTTTGCAGGAAGTGTATATATTGATATTATAAGGGTAAACACTTAATTGTGCCAACTCTAAGTGGCCTTGAGTTGGATCGTCACCTACTATGCTACTCAATTGACCATTATTAGTATGCCAATTGTACTAGCAAATCAATTAGCAGATTAGACCATACTAATCACATTTATTATTAAAAACGCAAAACCTGCCGCGGAGCGCGGAAAGTAAAAAATGCCCAGAAATGTTGTACAATTGGCCTGCCGCGAAGCGCAGGGAATTAATCTAGTATATATTAATTAAAACTAATCATGAATAGTGAATACAGTAAAAGTAAATATGTGTAAAGGTAAAAAATGAAGACACTTTTAAACCAATAAAAGTAAACACTACTTTACTGTTGGCTCTTCTGTTGCAATTTTACTGGACCCGCCTTAACATGTGTTGGGTTTATCAGTGAGGTTATTTAAGTAACTTCATTTAAATGACAACAATGCCACACGCGTCATCTTACTCCTACCTTGCAACTCCTAATTGACACACGTCAAGTTACCAGTATCTCCAATTCCTAACTCACCCCTTATATCTCTCAGCTATCCACGTATCAACCCACATATTGTTTGGTCTATAAAATCCGAAGTCACGATCAGTGGTTGCACAAATAACCAATGTCAAAACATAATCCTTCCGACGACTTGCACACAACTTCAGTTGTCACCATCGCAGATAATTGTAGCCGTCCGGTGTTCGACTCCGGTCTTGCCATCGAAACCAGTGGGCCGCCCCATCACTCAAAGCGCAAAAGTAGGAAGGAAGAAACTGAATATCTATACATGTGACACCTTCATATAAAGAGTCGACCACATCCAACAGATGGTGTTAATCCCACATCACAAACGAAGACAAGGAAGCGCCACTGAGTCAAAAGCGGCAACAATGGTTGAATATCTATACATGTGGTTCATCACATTTAACTCACATTGTTTTGAAGTACTTTTTTTCTCTGTACCATTCCCGTTGATAATT
Source organism: Ambrosia x helenae (assembly GCA_030844895.1). NCBI lineage: Eukaryota > Viridiplantae > Streptophyta > Magnoliopsida > Asterales > Asteraceae > Ambrosia > Ambrosia x helenae. The sequence continues at coordinate 2,630 of JAUTDX010006783.1, read as the reverse complement.
TTTATTTTTTATGGTTGAAGTGTAAATATTGTTAACTTTTAAGGTTGAAGTGCACTATGATGTTCTTAGACCCACCGTAGTACCGGTGGCTCTTTATGGCGTTATAAAAAAATAGCGCCCCTCACACCAGTTACGGGGGGCGCTATTTTTTGCAAAAAGGGGGGGAGGCGTTAAGTAAATAGCGTCGGGTGACAAATCCACCAACCAATCACTTGAGGACACGTGGACGAGGGGGGGGATCTGGTTTGTTTTTTTTTTCTTCTAAAATAGCGCCCCTCAATTTGTTTCCCCCACTACACCCCTTTTGCACTTCATTTCCCCATGCTGACTCAGCTGCCACGTGGACCAATCAGAATCAGGGGCGTTATATTTAACCCCCTCCACTACACATGGTCTAATTACAAAAATAGAACACAAATAAAGAAGATGTGGGAAATTTTTACTTACCATCAAGTTTTAAGCAAGGATGGTTACAATTAGTAGAGTAATTGGGCTTTCACGAACATAATGTGGAAAGAAAGGACATGAAAGTGACAACGCCTATGATTCAAGGCGTCCCAAGGAACCGTAGAGACCCTAATTGGATATCCGCCAAAAGTCCCGCGCAACGCACGGTTTTTGGGTTGATGGTACAGTGGTTTGAGCTGCATTTTCTTAATGGCAGGTCATAGGTTTGAGACCTGGTTTGAGTAAATCACTTTTCTAGATTATTTTTTGGTTTGTCGCGGCTAACATTGTCGCATCGGTACCTTAATAAGATGATAATGACAACGAAAGGCACCGCAACGCGCGCGGGAATCTTGCTAGTTTTCATTTTATTGAAAGACCCATGTTAAGGGGGACGGGGGGAAGGGGCAAGGGGATGGGCGTAAAACCATCGTCAACCCACAACGTTTCTATCCGGCTTGGCCAACTAGCAACCTGCAACGTTTTGACCCGAATCCAAACATCTGAATCGACCCCGACCCGCCACCAACCCGAAACATGGCGAATCGAACACCCCCAAACCAAATGCGTCTCAACCCGACCAAGTCCGATGGCGGCCCGCAACATTTCGACCTTACCTACCGCCGACCCACAACGTGTCGACCCGCAACGTATTCACCCTATTAGTTATAGCGGTTCATATACATCTACGTGTGACTATAAACCACTATGTTTGATAATAATTAACCATTGGTCATCTTCGACCCTAATTGACCCTGAATGACCCTAATCAACCATCAGTGATCATAGTTGACCTTAGTGGACCATCAATGACCTAAATTACATTAAATGATGATAAATAAACTTCAACTACCCTAACACCCATCATTAACCCTAAATTATCAACAATGTCTCAAGTTAAACATCGTTCATCCTAATTTAGCATCAAGTAAGTACCCTAGTCTTACCAAATACAACTATCAGGGGCTCCAACTGAAACCAATCTACCATTAATCTTAATCTTAATCAATGATCAATTACCATATTGACCCCTAGTGGATCAATAATGGGCCTAAATGACCATTAGTGACCTTTACTGACTTTAAATGTTGGTGACTAATACCCTAATTCATGATGGATTCTTTGACTATAGAGTTCTACTAATGTCCCTAATTGACCACGTTGATTCTAAGTTGCACACCCAATAGGCGTAACTCTATTATAATTAATACTCCTAATGGATCCTAATTGCATGTAAACGATCTTAATTAACTAACCACATATGTTGATCAACCACCATGACCTTATCGACACCATTGATCATAATTGACCATCATTAACCATAATAACCATAAATGACCCTTACTTTTCTTCAGTGACGATAATTAAGCATCAACAACCCTAATTCATTAAATTACAATAATTGAGCACTAAATTTCTACAATTCGATAACAAATCCAATTACTATTGGTCCCACTTCATGTACTTTATGTTAATGGTTCCTTCCATATCAGTATGTTCTGCATAAGGGGGTAAATGAACCAAGCTCCAGCTCGCTAGGCTCAATTCGAGTTTTATTTCTAAAGCTCGAGCTTTATTATAGTTATGGTTATATAAGATTTATAATATGTATATACTAGATTATACCCCGGGAACGTCCCGGGATTTGAAAAATCTAATATGGACATATTAATTTACATATGAAATAGAATGATGCGCTTTACAGTTACATGCATGAAAGCTTCGGGTAACAGCTAACCTAAAACAATTATAATATATATCTCCAATGCTAAACGCCTAACCTTAAACAACGTATGACTCTAATATTAATATCTAACCTAAAACAATGTATTACTCCAATGCTAACGCATGTTGAAAATAGAATTCATATTTACTGATTTGAACATAATTAGTGACTTGCCTATACATGATTAATAATTTTAACCTGAACGCTTTGTGTTTTTTTTTTTCATGTTTTAACAAAAAACTAACAAAAAATAGTCGTTTTTTTTCCGTTTTTTATATAGCACTATGGTACTCGTTGGAAAGATAATAAACTCGCGTTAATTTGGTGTAATTTTTTTCTTTAAAAAATCTCGTATATTAAAAGATATTAAAGTTTAAAAATTATGGGAGGAAACATAAGATTAGAAAAATCTAATTTTGTTTTTTAAATTATTTTTTTCCTAAATATCTCAATGCCA
>JAUTDX010006782.1:0-36196 GCA_030844895.1 Ambrosia x helenae | reverse complement strand
ACGGGGAGGACCAGAATACGAATCACTTCTCGTACCCTTTCCAAACCGTTTACCCGCCTAATGTACCACAACAGAGAGGCGTGTTAGGTGATTGTGGGATTTGGGTGTGCATTTTTATGGAAAGGTTGATTAAAAAAGAACCAATTAATCAAGGGTCCCTTGGTCAAGAGAAGAACACCATTCGGACGGCACAGGACATGAGACGTAGGCTTGTCAAGTTATTTTATGATAACATTTTGACTGAAGATGGGACGGTGGACTCTATTGATAAAGTGTCCAATGATGACGATGTTGAACAGATATAAACATGAGGTTATTACTAAAGCATCTGATATAATAATATATTATTTAATATCCATCTTCGGTTCATACACAACTACATATACTATTATTAAAAACATAAACCAGCTAAATACTATAAGTAACTTCAATCGTCTCACTTCCAAACTTTTAGCTTTAGTTACTTCCTTTTTCTTGTTAAAGGCTCGCAACAAAGACGGAACCAAACTTTCGCACTGGTAACAACTTGAAGTTTCCACCCATTTGAGCCACCCACAATCCGCCGACTTTGAAAAAAAGGAACAAAAATATTACATGATTGTGTTAAAAAAAAGGTAAACAAGTATTTCTCTTTTAACTTACGCAACAAACAAAACTGTCTACCCGGGGTTTGCTTCTGTTCGAGAGATCTTGATACGGGTATCAGCACCGCAGTATGAACATATTTCCCTGGTTTTGCTAAAGCTTTTAGGTGATCTCGATGATGGAGATGACGCTCGGGACATATTTTACAAGTATTCAAATTCAAATGAGTGCAAGGATATAAATAACCAACCAATTTACAAATTCGGCCCTTCAACTATGTAAAATTAACAAAACCGCACCACTTTTGACACAAACTAAGGGATCCACATCTTTAAAATACCAACAATATTTTCATTACTTTCAACCACCATAATGACAATCATTCCGAATCCGGTAGAAAACACGAATGGTTACATAAAAAGATCATCATGGGTTTGGTCAACAAATGTTCTGGAATTTTACTACGACGGTGATAGCCCGTGTTGCTATTCAACATACACGGGGGTAAACACCATTAAGCAAAGAGTGGTGGGGTGGTCTTTTAGGTTATTGTGGATGATGAAGATGATGATGATTTTGAGTGTTGGAACATGTGTGATTATTATTAAAATATTTAACATAAAACGTTTTACATCCTGGGTATGCGCGTGCTCTAAAACACCAAGAACAATCCTTAACTACACATGATGCTTCATAACGTGTTTTAGATGAACTTTCAACTTTATAAGAGAAAACATTCAGATATACACAATTTTCCTAGCTCAAGTTTCATTTCATTTTTGTCGTTAAAATACTTGACCTTCCGGAAATTGACATGAAGAAGAATTTTTTGTTTTTCCTAGACAAAGCTCTAATGTTGTTGGGTTTTCCAAAGGGACATTTAATCAGGAATATTCTTTTTCTTTTTCGGAGCCATGACAATTTGTAAAATGCTCATTTATATCAGGAATTTTATAATCATATGAAATATGACAACTTGATGAACCGACTCCAGACTCAGAAACAATATATAACTTAAATATTTCACCAGGATTTTGCTCAGCAATACTATAAAGAAATGATAGATCACGATCACTAAAAATGTCAATTGCGTCATCGAACAAAGACATTTTATATGATAAACGTGTAATTGGTGAATTTGAAAAGAATCCGAGAGATAAGCTAATAGACTATGATAAGACATGTTTGATTCGATTCCATGCCACACCTTCTACTTTTTGAATCAACACATATTCAAACCTCCCATTTACAACATTCCACTTCCCATCTAGGTAGACGACAAATCTAACCATTTTCTTTTTGGAAATTTATAATCAGTAATGTAGCTCCACAACACAACACTTTGAAGATTGTAAAATAAAAAGAGAAATTTATGTTCAACTCAAATATAAATGACGGGATAGTACGGACGGTACCCGTCACATCGGGATCAACTCAGTATCGAAAAAGACTGTTCCGTGCCGTCACAAAGTCGGCTTCGGATACGACAAAAAGTCGGTTCGGAAACCGTCTAAAAGTCGGTTTCGGAAGCGTCTTCTCAGGCTAATAAGGCGTCACAAAGACGGCTCACGTTTGTAAGCCGAGCCGTGAAATAAACGGCTTGAGCCATGAGCCGAGCAGAAACGGAGGCGTCTCCCATAAAACCGGAAAACCTCTTGGCAGGTCCGAAGCGTCTCCGAAGACGGTTGAGGTTTGAGGACACGTGTCAGCATTTGGTTGGTCCGTGGGAGAGTTCAAAAAAAGTCTGTTGGGGCGCTCGGGAATTGCGAAACGTCATCCCGAGACGGTTGAGGGGGCTATTTTCGCAAAATCCACGGGTCAAGGGCTATTTTGGCAATTTCCTCTTTTGGATTTGCTATGAGAGGTTACGTGTCATTCAAGCAACTCTTTGGCACAAGGTTTTTAATTATTTTAATTATAAATGTAATTTTTTATAATTTGGTTTTGCAATAAAAAACTCTCTATTCTTTCAGGTTTCCTCTTAATTTCTTAGGCTATATTAATTGTTGGAACCACAACACTAATTCATAGCAATAGTGATCCACCCGTGAACCATGGTCAATTCGAACTGATTTCCGTCTTGGGTAAAGGAATTCTTTGTGAGACTCAAGTCATAGTTTAAATCCATCTTTATCGAGCTCCGATCGATCCGAACCGCATGGGAACCCTCCATTCTCCTGCACCTCTACCATAACCAGCCCTAAACGCCATACCACCACCGAAAACCACCTTGGAACGGTGACCTCACTCCCTCCGTCTACACAACCACAGCAACCACGTGTTCATATAGAATTACAAGTTCAACTTGATATTTCTAGTCAACCTCACAGAAGTGCTCATAGAAGTGTTCTCGAAAAAAGATTAATTAACTCATGGTGCCTTTTTTCCTACTAATGAACCTTTTTTAGACGGCTAATAATTACCCAATTTTGACATCATATTGTAAACTTTTGTAATACTAATCTAATCACTATCAAACACAAACTCAAGAACAATACACAACCATAACAACGAAGATAGCGACAAAACATGTGACAAAATCTTATTAACCCAACCCAAAGGATTTACCCCAAATACCCAAAGAGTTCTACAAATATAGAACTCAATCAAAACAATACAATGTTCGATGTGTCAAACTGTGAAGAATACAGTTGACACAGAGAATTAATATGTAAATACTTACAAAGACAAAGGAAACACAATACAGAGAAGACGGACAATACAGGAATAAACCCTAGACAAAACGAAAACGAAAGAAAGATAAAAAGTGTGTGTATGATCTGCACAGTGATAGAGAAGGGTTTATATATCAGCTCCTAGAAGCTTCAATCATCGATCAGCCAACACGATCTCAACCATCCAAATATAACAACCTGCACAATTCTCAGCCACACGATCAATCTCATTCGTAATAATAAGAGCCAGGTTTACGAGTTGGGCCAAAGACATCTGAGCAATTATTATTATAAGGCCCAAAATAATAAGCCCAAATAATAAAGAAATAATACCCAACGAGAAAAGAAACTGGGCCAAAGTATTTAACATATGAATTATATTTTATACTTATTATTTTAACACATATACTTACATTGTCCAGACTTGAAACTTGGACCTTCTGTAACGCCCCAAAAATCCATTTTTGCTTAAGTTCGCCACTAGGCGCGCTGAGCAAATAATAAAATGGAATTTAGAGCATTAGAATGAGTTCTATGCTTAAAAATGGAAATAAACTAATGAATGTTATTATGTATGTGAGTGAGCAAAATAATAATAGAATTTAACTAGTTAGTTAAGTTTCTTAAAAAAAAGGGGGACATTGGGGATACTTGGAGGGTTATTAATGTAAATGGGGGAGGGATAATAAGTTCAAGAAAACACCCCCATGGCATATACGATTTAAGCCAAGGGGAGGTCTTCTCAAGACCAAACCAAGCTCCAAAATCTCACAATTGATGCAAGGTGCAAGGGGGTTTTGAGGGTAGACTTGAGGGGATTGTAATTTTAGAGTTTTCTACAAGTCTTGAGGCTTTGGTAAGAACCCTACCCTCAATTGGGTATGAATTTCGAACCCCACTGTGGGTTTTGATGAAAACATGTTAAATTCGTATTATGGCTCAATTGTAAGTGATATTGACCATCTCTAATGGTTTAGAGATGAGCTAATCACTAGAAGTTGCTTATTGCATAGATGATGATATTGGGTTTTCATTAGAGCTTTGATATTGCTTAAGTAGGGGTAAATCCATGTAATAGTAAGAATAATGTGTAGTTGGTGACATGCATGTGGAAAATTAATCATGATTGGAGGTGAATATGCGTTTTGGTGGAATGCGTGTATTAGGAGCTTGTACTTTGAGCTTAGAATGTTGTATGCACACCAAGTGTTTGATGAAATGCCTAGATTAGTCTAACTTATGAAATTGTAGGCAAGATTGGACAAGTATGAAAGTAGTATGATAATAAATATAATTGAAAGTGGGTTAGCATGAGAATTGTGTTCTAGGGAGTATTCATGTAGGGATTTAGTGTTATGAGATATTCTTGGGCTATGTTGCTAGTTGGAGATTTATGGAAGGCCCTAGTTTGTATGTGAGGAAATGTATGAACGCATATGACAACCGTTGTGATCATATGGTTGTATGTGTTCCGAAATATATGAGAATATTGTTAGGTGAAGTTTCATATGGTCTAGTACACTAATATGGATATATGTTTCTAACTAGAAAGTTTGAATGGTTGAAAGTGGACTTTCCGCCAAGTCAATAATGTAGAATAACATGGTTAGGCTCCAAACTTGATTGTGTGATTAGAAACACTATGTGACGCATAACATGTTAAACTATGAGACATATATGATGATAAGTGGTATTACATGATGTGAGATTAAATGTGGTTGGTGAATGTAGTTCTAGATATGATAGAAGTTGACTAATGAAAGTCAATGTGATATTTGGTTGAGAATGGTTGTTATTGTGATATGACATGTATGCTAACAATGATGCGAATATGATGATATGAAAGGATAGGAAGGATGGACTCAACCATGGGAAGCTAATGGGTCAAGATGAGGCAAATAAACAAGCATGAATTGGAGGACTTGAGGTAAGTGATCTTATTCCGTTTAGAATAATGAATTTTAAACATGTATAATGGTGTGTAAGAAGGATGGGAATCATGAAAGGATGGAACGTTAATAATGATGCCAAGGTAGGGAGTGTAGCAATGGTTAAATGTAGTTTATCTATACTTGAGAACACACGAGTTATGGTTAGATATATAACTTAGCAAAATGATTTGTATGAATGTTAGAAAACCGAATGGACGATAAAGATTTGTCCTTTGAGGCTTTAAAAAGGCTAAGTTTAAGTGTGTATTGCTTTGGGGTATCATATCTTTGATTTTGTGCGAAATCTCCAAGTTAGTAGCGAAACCGGTCAGGGGCGCAAGGTTGTAACACCCCAAAAATGTTAAATAATAATAGTATGATGAAAATTGAATATGTATATGTATATATATGTATGCGTGTATATTAGGTAGGTATGAGCATGTACGTATGCGTAAATATATATGTGTGTAAAGGTGTGCACTCCTAGTTGTAAGTAGTGCATTGATAGTTGTACATCTAATAAACATAAAAATTTACCAAGTTGGTTACTTGGGCAAAATGGTGACACCATAGTTGATAAATGGAAGGGGTAAATATAAAACAAACTCATTCTATGGGGGTTGATTTAGATAAGAGTAGAAGTAGTATTATAGTTGAGTGGTTAGAAGGAAAATGGGGTATTTGGAAGAAAAGAACGCATAGAGAGGAGGAGAAAAGGGGGCGCAATGGGGTATCCAAATCAGCCCTCCATAGCTTAAAATTAGTGAGGAAGAACACCTCTAATCCCTGCATGTTCATGAATCCTTAACCAAATAGTAAAGCTAATCCTCTTGGTGTGAAGGTGGAAGGTTCAAGTGATCACAAGGAACAAGGTGCACACAACAAAGGTAAGTTGGATTACTAAAATAATAATAGTTAATGATATATATTTGTCATATTAGGTTATGTATATATGGTGTGAAATAGATGAATTGAAAGTAGTATGAAAGCACCTTTAGTGATTATATTTGTCATATTGGTTATGTATATATGGTTGTGGAAACTGAAGTAGTATGAAGCACCGTTTACACAAAGTGCAAACTAATAAACATGGTAGAAGCACCCTAACGGGTCAAAAAGGTAGAAGCACCCTAACGGGTCAAAAATGTAGAAGTACCCTAACGGGTCAAAACGGTAGAAATACCCTTAACGGGTCAATATAGTGGAAGTACCCTTAATGGGTCAAAAAGGTGGAAATACCTTAACGGGTCAAATGGTAGAAGTATGGACATTATCACGACTCCATGGAATGTTCGGTTACCTTGGACAAGTGATGATGGTGTTTATGCATACTAATGGTTGTCTTGTTTGAATTGTTAATAGGTAAAACACATGAATGAAGATCAAGTCTCAAGCGAGGTTGAATCATGCACGCTCAAGTCTCTTTTGGGTTGGGTACCATGTTAGTGATAGAATCTTTGAGTCATATAACAAGATGTTAATGTGATGTGTACATGTTTTGAAAATGGGTCAAGATTTACATGGTAGCCAACTTGGACATTATCTTTTTGTAAATATAACTATGTCGTTAGTCGTTGGTATGTTGTTGGGACAAGGTGTTTTGGGCATATATCTATATGATGGGAGTTTATATTATTACACATATGTTTTAAAAAAAAAAAAAAAAAAAATTGGGTCTTACCTTCCCCTTAAAAGACATAACCATCTACCAAGTGAGCTACCCCACATTGACTAAACCTACACAATCTTATAAAAATATTATAAAGATTCTTTTAGAATTTGAAATTAATCTCTTCAAATTACATTTATCGTATCGATATTTGTTTTTATGATTTTCGTTCAATGTAAAACATGTGTTGACATCTTTTAGACATAACACGACATTATATTATATGCCGATTCGTATTTTTATAGTTTTTGGTTTTGATAATAAGTTAGTTTAACTACGGGCGAAGGTTCTTTAGGGCCCGAATGTGCACCGCCTCCACCGATTTTTGGGGCAGTGGTGGAATTTTGCGATTTTCGTAGGTAAACCACTACTAATCGAAAAAAAAAATTGAGTTAGGCCCCCACCGATTCGAGAACCAACCTATAGATCGTAGACAAATTTACTAGTTATTAAGTCTATTTTAAGTAAAGTTCGTTCATCTATACCCTACGTTATCATATTGGTATAGGAAAAGCGTGGCAAATCGGCCGCTTTTGACGGCACTTGTCCGCGGTGTTTGTTGGCAAATCCAAATTCAAGACAGACTCGGCAAAGTGTCGATGGATTCATAATAATATTATTATTAGACTTATCTACAACACGTTGAAAATCAACAACCATTTAACCTCTTTGTCCAGCTATATATATATAATATAAGGAAAATGACCAAAATAGCCCGTTGACCGGCGTTTTGCACAAATAGCCCTCTCCACCCTCTTTGGAAAGAGGGGTCACGGTTCCCAACATGCCTGAACCGTCTCCCAAGGGGGTTCCCATTTCAGCCAACCGTCTCCCGCCACGTGCGTTGTGGATCCCGAGGCAGACCTTTCTCTCTCCTGAACCCTCTTTTTCTTTCTCTCTCCTCCTGAACCGTCTTTTTTCTCTCTCCTAAACCTTTCTCTCTCCTGAACATATAGGTATTGCTTTTTTTGTTTCAAATGGAAATCGATGAAAGATAAGTCATCATCAAGAAGCATGTCCGTCATTTGGTTTTCTCACACCTGAAAACACACACACACACTTTTACTAAATAAGAATTAAGGGCTTTTAGAGCATTCAGAACACAGGATCCTTATCCTCATTCAAATCAAATAGATACTACAGTTAGAAACTTTGGGTTGAAAGAGTACCTGTACGGTGGTGTTATTTTTGGGTTGCCGGTGGCGCCGGTTGGTGGTTGTTGCTTTGTCTGTGATGATCGGTGGTGTTATTTTTGGGTTAATGGCTCTACTCTTTGTCTCTTTGAGAGAGAGTGATGATCGGTGCTTTGTCTGTGATGATCGGTGCAGCTAGCTTACCGTCGGCGACAGCGACGGCGGTGTGGACGGCAGCGCATAGTAGCAACACCGACAGCATGACGGCTGCTTTCATTATTGAAATCCTGTACATTGAGAGAGAGAGGATAAAGTTGGCTTTGGATTGGAAAAAACTGAGTGTGCAAAGGCCAGTTCTAACCCCTCTTTGGAGAGACGGTTGGCTGAAGATAAACGTTGAGAAATCAACGGTTGTAAAATATCTTCCAGCTTTTTCATGCAGTGTTCGAATCGAGTACAGATCGTTCGAGAAGAAGACGCGGATGACTGTGCCTTGTGATGTTTGCAAGATGGATTCAGGGGGATTTATCAAAGCCACTCTTGATGATTATGCTGTTCAGGAGGAGAGAGAAAGAAAGGAGAGAGAGAGTGAGGAGGAGAGAAAGAGGGTTTAGGAGAGAGAAAAAAGACGGTTCAGGAGGAGAGAGAAAGAAAAAGAGGGTTCAGGAGAGAGAAAGGTCTGCCTCGGGATCCACAACGCCACGTGGCGGGAGACGGTTGGCTGAAATGGGAACCCCCTTGGGAGCCGGTTCAGGCATGTTGGGAACCGTGACCCCTCTTTCCAAAGAGGGTGGAGAGGGCTATTTGTGCAAAACGCCCCGGTCAACGGGCTATTTTGGTCATTTTCCCATAATATAAACTCTCTTTCAACTCTCATCAAACATAAACAATACAAATCATTCATTAAACATGAACTCCATCTTTAGTTCCTTTGATGCTTTGTCTGCTGAATGCTTGGGACAATCTGTCACTTACTTCAACAACAAGCAACCTGCTAGTAGTCCTACTACAAATCTAGTTGACCAGAAGAAGGTGAAGCTTGAGGCACACGGTAACGCCACCCGACCCCGTAGCACGGGCGGATATTCGGCACGTTGGGCACCCGAGTTTGATGGCCTTTACTGCTTTGAATCTTTGGTCTTTCATTAAGGTTTTATTATCAATTCAGATGGAGAAATACTTGAGGATCTGAAGAAATTTTGTTTTGTCTTTCGGGTTTTTTATTAGGATGATTGATTAATGGATTGATATAGTTGTAAAGAAACTTGTGGTGATCATTGATTATGTGTATAGAAATTTATTTGATTATGTGTATAGAAATTTATTTGTTGGATTATATAACATGACGGTGTTTGATAGCCTCTTAATGAGGCTCTGAACCATTCAGCTCTGAATGGTGGAGCTGAATGGTTCAGCATTCAGACTCTTTATTTCAACTTAAAAAGGCTCTGAATGGAATGGTTAATTAAGAGCTGAACCATTCAGACGTGGTGCATAGCTGAACCATTCAGCATTTAATCATTCAGAGCCTCTTAACCATTCAGACCTCTTAATAATTCAGCAATTAATCAACTAAACAACCCTTACTGGATTTGGATTTCTCTATTTGGGTCTAGTTATGACTTACGAGATTAAACTACAAACACAAAATAATTATTTGTGGCAGGAACTGAAAGAAAGAAAATCACAAGTATAGTTGTATGTTAATTAATGTTACTTAGTGTTGTAAAAATCAGAACTACGTGCCAATCAATGGCCGACTAATAGGAAATTGGAGGCCTGCCAAGTACCGATTCGATTTCACATAGTCGTTTGACAATGAAATCTAGCTTTGCTAAACGGTCAAACTCGATCACACATGGTGAAAATAGGTTCAAATTGGCCCAAGTCAGCCCAAAAATAGGTGGCAGCCTAACTACTACGTTAACCCTGTAAATTCTTTTTATTCCGATCCTGAATGGGATGAAGACGGATTAAGGGGCCGTTTGGCAACTTCTGAATGGGTAAGTGCTGACCTAGTAAGAGGTCTGAATGGTTAAGTATTGAATCATTAAGACCACAAGGTGTGGTGCCGGCCCCCACCCCTATGCCGCCCCACCACCTGGGCATTTTGGCCCCACCACCCATGTTTGGCCCGGCTTAAACGGCAAAAAAATGCCGTTCATGCCGCCCCACCACCCATGCCGCCCCTGGGGGGTGGTGTAGGGAGGCCCGGCAAGTGGATGCCACCCCTATGCCGCCCCCCATACCCATTAGTCTAAGTGTCGTCCCATTTCAACCGAAATTCATCATCCCAAAAGAAATCCTTCGCTATTTCAGGTGACATATATTCATAAACAGTTCGCGAACGTTACTGTGGAGGTCCAGTCTTTGAACCATATGCCATAATAGCATTAGTCACACAATAGAAATAAACTACCATACATTTTTTATTCCATGTGTCAAGATTGAAATCATGTGAAGAAGAAAGCTACCTGAGGGTCTCTACTCCATGCTTGATAGCTCATATCTACAGTTGATCTATCCATCATCGCAATCCAGGCAGGACCTTCGTCTTTCTCCTGAACAAGCTTGATAATATGCTTCAAATAATCTTCTCCCACAAAATTCTTACTTTCACCGTCCAATCCGGACGAACTAATTGAACACATAAATATCAAATGGAATTATATATAATGAAGATATGAGCTTGTCAACTTGATTTTTATTTAGTGAACTTTTCCTTTACATCCTACTTCGGGTTAAACTTAAAATACACACACATATATAGTAACCAAGTTTCAGTTATTTTTTGTTTAAGCCAGTTAATAAAAAAACACAAAAAGCTTTTACAACAATGGAATAGAAGGATAAAGTCTGAGTGACATATAACGATATTTTGTCTAAGCATATGACAGTATGACACAACCAAAATATGAAAAATTTCTTTTAAGTTCTCGGACGGTCCCTCAAAGTTATAAAGAAATCACTGAATCTTAAAGGCTGAGCCATTAAGAGGCCTAGACGATCAAGAGGTAGCCTTAGAATAGGTCAGCATGTTTTTAAAACATACTTATTAAGAGATTTCATGTACGATATTTAAGATGTGTCTTTTAGGTGAACCAAACACACTCTAACGATTCATAGATAATGAAATCTAAGGGACTATCAAACAACTCCTAAAACACAAATATAACTCAAATTGTTAAAATGCGGATGTAATAAATTAAACAAAAAAATTACTAAATTCATATTGCCATTTATCCATATACTTATAGTCAACAATCTGGTTTCCCCTCTCACAAATTAATTTGCTAAAATTTAGAATAAAAAAGGGTGTTTTGATTATCACACACTGTGTTAAGGTGTTAGGCCATTTTCTAAATACTTAATAAGAAAACATATAGATAATATAAAGTATATTATCGACAAAAACTAGAAAATTAATAAGCAAAACTTAATATGTCACCACAAAAGAACCAGAATGATATGAATACAAGAGGGTAAACTGACCTTGAAACCGGTGTTGCACTTGGTTCGATATATAGTCTTCCAAATTTAATAGTACATTTTTTTGCAGATATGAGTTCACAATGTTCTCCATTCTTGTTTACCCAAAACCACTGTCAAATATACATCTTGTTTTAATATATCAAAAACTTTGGTAAAGAGAAAGCACAAAAAAGTAGTGTTGGTTTTGGGAATAAGGTACAATACAACAAATTAAAAACAAAAATAAAAAAAGTAACAACACACAATTGTAATTTAGAATTTATTGCTTCAAGGAAAGTGATGTATATTTAAAAGAATTATGTCCCCAGATATAGGGGTTTTGTTGTGAATTGCTTCTCAAGGTACAATGAAGTGACGTACGTAGATCCCTTATCAACATTGCACTTCATGGTGATAAGTCGATTGATCGAACTACCGAGTTGTCATGGATTTGAGGTAACTAACGAGTCGTGTTCGGATCCTTGTTCAGCATTCTAGTATACAAGACAAAATGAGTTTTTGACTAAATTGGTTTCTCAAAACGTTACAAGGGGAGAGCCATCAAAAGGCCACATTAGTGACACATAACTTTATGTGTTGGTGCATTATGTTATAATCACAAGACAAATTTCTGACCATTTCTGTTGAGTTACTAAAGTCGCGCCAACAAAATCGGACCATGGTTCTACAGCTACTAAGGCTTCATGGAGAACACCATCGAATTTTGTAACAAGTCTGCGACTTTCAAGGGGCAGAGCCATCAAAACGCCACATCATGCCCATCTTACAGATTATTAGAAAACGTTTCCTGGGCATTACAGATTATTAGAAAACGTTTCCGCTAATCAGGGCATTATAAATTTCAAGACTATGTGGTAAAAGAATTAACCAAAAGCTCCAATTTCTGTTTTCCTTAGAAAACGTTTCTGCTAATAAGGCCATTATACAATTGTAGATCATAAGTAGTTGAAATTGTAAAACGCGCTTATTGGGTTTGTGGAGACTTGATTTGGGCTTGGATTAGAAGACAATAAGTGGCAGACTAATTAAATTGAAGACCTGACCCGATTAAGTAGTAAACCCTAATCTTGTACTTGTAATTCCTCATCACGAGTGAGGCAGAAAGCAATAATAAAAATATCCTGGTTGCAGCCCGTGGACGTAGGTCAGCTGACCGAACCACGTAAATCCTTGTGTTCTCGTGTTCGTTTATATTTTCTCTTGCAGTGTTGTTTGTGTTTGGTGTGTTGATCGAGAGATCGAATCCTAATAACTGGTATCAGAGCTCAGGCTTGTTACACAGGTATAACACAACGCGAGAGAGTTGGTCGATTAGGGTCGCTAGCAGCCGTAGCCGTTAAACCCAACCAATCGTCATTAGCCCGATTCTTTTTGTTTTGTTGTTCGATAGAGCAGAAGTCAAGAAACTTGGTTTCTTTAGAGCATTCACAACCCACCCATCAAACCTTTCCCCATCTTTAAAATTTAAAAAATCCTACTAAAAACACACTACAACCCATCCACCATTTTATACCCCATCTTTATATTATGAAAATTTGTTATCCTAGCTTTTCATATATAAAAAGCTACTATTCATCCTCCACCAAATTATTGTGAGTGTATGAAAACGAGAAATATAATAAAATATGTGTTTGTGAATAAGATAAAGATAAAAATGGTGGATGGGATGTGGAAAGTTTTTTAAAGTGAGAGATAAATTTTAAAAAGTATGATTTTTAGTTAAATTATAGAGTAAAAAATGATGGATGAGATGTGAATGCTCTTCGGTGGCTCCATCAACAAATAAATAAAAAGGAGGTAAACTCAATAATTGTTTACATCACAACACGACAAACGAGTAAGTGTGAATTGTTTGGCTTGCATTAATTACCACAGACACTCTTTGTTCTTTGCGCCGTTAAAGGAAGACAAGGTTCGTTGTTTAACTTTAATTTTTTTTTTTGTTTTGGGTTGTGAATACATAGGGGCAGTAGCCCAATGTTGAATGCTAATAATAATTAAAAAAAAAGGAATACAGTCGGGTGGTTTGATTGTCGTTAAGTTAATTTTGTCCAAGATTATTGAAGAAACAATAAGTATCACGGTGGTTATCACTAATCACCGTGTGGTTAATACTTACGTTCGCCAAGAGTAATCCTTTACCCAAACCTCTAGGTTAAACCCGGGTGATAATAAGAAGTGTGAGTGTGTGTGAGATTACGTAAATAAAGACACAAGATATAAGTGGTTCGGTCGAAGAGTGACCTACGTCCACTGTAACTAGCCGGAATCTTATTGATGATCGAGTAGAGAAAGTTACAAGAGAAAAATGCTAAGTTACAATGAATATTTTCGGATCCTTTGCAAAGAGATGTCTTCCTTTATTTATAGGCGAACTCGTGGGCTTAGTAGAGAAGCCCACCAGAAGTTATCCTTACTTGGGCCTGGTCAAGGCCCAAGTCCAAGCCTCCCATAAAAATGGCGGGAAAACCAGGTCACTGTGGCTGACGTCATTCTGCAGCATGGTGGTTGCTCGAGGCGGACACGTGGCGAGTTCTGATTGGCGGACGGCGCCCATGTCCTTGCTACAGTCGTTGACCATGCCTCTGACATCAGCAGGGGATGTCTGCTGTCACTGTGGATGATGGCATGGTGGGAGCGTGGGTACAGTCATGTCGCCGTCCTTGTCAGTGGTGGTTGGACCACCCTTGCCACCTGTCGCTTTCTTATTGGCGCGTACTCTGTCAGAGATCCTTGTGAATCTTCCTTTTGTTATCTTCTGTACCTCGTACCAAAAGTGGTAAGGGAAGATGCCGCGTGTGGTAGCACGCGCTTATCAGGTGTTGCTTGTTGCTTATCAGCTGTTAACCTTGCGCGCTGCGCAGCCTGTTATGTTGACAGCGCGCAGATGGATCCTGGCGCCGGAGTCTGGCGCGAGGAATCCTGTTTATGGGGATAGGGGCGCCTCCTCCGCCTGGATTAGGCTCCCTATCCCTTCTAGTCCCAACTAACCGCCTTTGGCATGCTAAGGCTAGTACACTTTGAGCATCTTGTCGTGCCCTGGGCGTTGAACCCACCGTTGAGCGGTTCAACGTTTTTTATTTCTTGGCGCGGGATGAGATGTGGTTCTCTTTCAAGCCCCGCCCCAAGGTGCCGCCGATGGCCACCAACAACCCCAAGTCTCTTCACTGGGCTAAGGAGAAATTCTTTTTTGTGAAGAGGGCGTCATCCCTGTTGGCTTGCCGTGGAAGGTGATTGGACATTTTAGGAATCAATGTTGAAACGAGAAGAAAGAAGTTAACACTGCATCAGACTGCTCAGATGACGACGCATTAATATGCAGTGTAGAGAGTTATGTGGATTCCTGGGTCATGGATTCTGGTGCTTCATTTCACGCTACCCACAACACTGAAGCATTGCGGAATTTGAAGAAATGTGACTTTGGTAAGGTAAGACTGGCGAACAATGATATTCTTGATGTTACGGGCATGGGTGACATGGATATAGTAACTTCAGCCGGTTCATGGACTTTAAAGGATGTTAGGGTGATTCCAAGCTTAAAGAAATAGTTGATTTCAGTTGGGCAGTTGGATGAACAGGGACATGAGGTTAAATTTGGGAACGGGCAGTGGAAAGTTATCAAGGGAAATCTTGTCATAGCTCGAGGAAGAAAGCGGGGTTCGCTTTACATGGTCAGTTTACCGTCTGAGGGAGTGACCGTCCCAGTTCAGAAGAGAAACAAAGTCGGGTTCACAGAGTCTTGTAGGCAGAAGAAGGTTTGTTTTGCAGATGATAAACCCAGAGCCACATGTAAGATTCAGGTTGAGCGTGCTAGGAAAGGTTCGGAACTACCAGTCAGGGGTTTTCGTGGCAGTGGGAGCATGAGTTGTGCTTCAGTCAGAGTTACTAGACGACAATGGGTTAAAAGAACCAGTATTCCAGCTGCCGAAGTCTCTCCAAGTGATTATCTGCTTTATTCGGAGAGTGTTTATTCTCATGGTGTTTCAGGATCCGGCAGTTCGTGTCAGTGGGAGCCGGTAGAGACAGAGAATGGGTCAGCGGCAGACATAGCCATGACTGATGTGTTGGAGCTCAGGGGAGCTTCAACGGTCCTTCAGGTTAACTGATGAGAAGGCCGCTGCAACCAGGAATATGAGGAAGATTACAAAAGGTACAAGTTCACAGCGGATGGCAGTTTGAAGATTATCAAGCCTCCAAGTGGGAGATTATTGGGTTTGTGGAGACTTTATTTGGGCTCGGATTAGAAGACAATAAGTGGCAGACTTATTAAATGGAAGACCTGGCCCGTTTTATTTAATTAGCCCATTATTAGTTTTCTTGATGATTAAGTAGTAAACCCTAATCTTGTATTATAAATATAGGCATCTTGTACTTGTAATTCCTCATCACGAGTGAGGCAGAAATCAATAATAAAAATATCCTGGTTGCAGCCCGTGGACGTAGGTCAGCTGACCGAACCACGTAAATCCTTGTGTTCTCGTGTTCGTTTATATTTTCTCTTGCAGTATTGTTTGTGTTTGGTGTGTTGATCGAGAGATCGAATCCTAATAGCGCTAACTTTAACGTTATTTTACTAATTTCGTAAAAATAATGTTAGAAGTGACGGATGGTTGTCACACATCATGTGGTGGCGTTAATAACAGAAAGACAAGGGGGTACATACACCAGTCAGCACGTGTCTTATGTCCAAAGTTTGATGCAAAACTACTATCAAGCCGAGGATCTCAGTAGAAGCAGCCTCTCTATTCCTACGAGATAAAACCCTACCCTAACTTTACTATTAGTGAGATTTAATGAATATGATGATAAACCTTGTATTCATAATTTGTTTTCCTACCTCTAAGTCATTGTAAGATCCCTTAAAAGCTTAAAGTGTGCAACAAATTTTACAAATCTAAATTAACCTTTCTAACAAGTTTGCATTAAAGTAAATGCAAATTACCGTTTTGCCATCGTCGACTAGGATCCCTTTGTGGAAAAGGGTGAGAAGATGACTTTGGGATATGTAGGATAGAGGTGATGCCGCAAGATCTGCAATATTCTTTGTTCCTTCAAGGTTCATTCTTTTTTCCATGTCTTCGAACAACTCCTTTAAAACAAAGGAACATGTAAGATCCTACTCATGGCATGTATGGGAGAGTGACATAAGAGCATAAGAGCAAACATATTTTTATCAAGGAGACACAAAGGTAGCCCCACAAAGGCCCCCAGGTTAATAAATAATTAAAGTTCTTCCAAAAAAAAATTATAATTAAAGGAAAATCACGAAAATAAACATTTTAACTCACTTTTTAAAAGATAATTCTGATTGGAGGATTATCCATACGTTTAATTAGGTTAGACATAATTCAAGTGGGGTAATTAGATATGTTTATCTAGTTGGTTTATTTTATTATTTAGATAGAGTTTGAGTTTGGTTAGGATTAGTATAAGGTTAGTATAAATAGATGGTTAAATCTATTGTATTTTGTGTGCTTTGGTTGATAATAAAAAGAGTCGAACGAGTTTGTTCAATCTCGTGTGCTTTGTGTTCGATCAAATGGCCTGATTTTCCAACACTTTTGTACAAAAATAGATATTGACTTCTAACTCATAAAAATATAAACATCCCAAAACCAATCAATTATAAAAAAAATGACAAATAAGTTGCACCGGCTAAGGAGGCAAAAAGTTAGTCAACGCAAGAAACCTTGAAAAGTAATATGCGTCGACGAAAAAAACCAATTAAATGAATACTTATGTAAGGGTCGGTTAAGTTTTAGAAATCAATTAAAATTTATCCCCTGACTTTAGGGACCGGCCAAAGATTTGTCCCGGTTTTTTTACGTCGACTGAACTAAGCCATCGCTATTAGCAGGCCGCTGAAACTTAGCCCTCGCTTTTAGCAACTAGCTGAATTTTAGTCTCAGCTCTTAGTCATTGGCTAAAATTTAGTCGATGCTATACATATGTATTGTTTTCATTGGTCGTTTTCGTACACCCTATTGTATTTTTCATGCTTTCTTGTGTTTGCTAAATTCTAGCTTGCTTTGATTTGTTGGACATGGCGTAATCAAGAAATTTGGTGCAATTAGAAGGCGGTGATTGAATGCCTAAAGGGTCCTCAGCTCAGGATTTTTTGACCGTTATCCCGATTGAGGGTTTAAGTCAATGTATGTCTGCAGTGGAGTACATGGCTATACTCAAGTACCGTTTAATGATCCCTATATATCTGGAAGATAAAACATGCCCCATCTGCCGTAAAGCTTGCATGGATAAATACGGGGAGCACGCAATTCATTGCAAAGAGCTCCCTGAGTTCAAATACCGGCATGACTGGGTGAGGGATGTTTTGTGGGACATCCTGAGAAGAGCTGAGATTTTTGCCAAAAAGGAGGCCCATGTAAATTTTCTCACAGACCCTGCGGAAGGGAGATCCACCCTGCGACCAGCAGATTTGCTTGTCTTTGGTTGGGAGAGGGGGAAACATGCTTGCGTGGACCTCACATGGGTCTCTCCTTTGGTTGGGTTAAGGGAAACTGGGTTTGTAGCTGCGCAAGCATCAAGAAAAGCGGAATTGAAAAAGTAGATAAACATGCTAAAGCTTGTGCAGAAAACCAACATCTATTTATCCCTTTGGCCTTCGATACCTTTGGCTCCCTAGCACCAGAAGCTATTCGTTTCTTGACCAGGGTCCAACGGGTCGTCCACAACAATAGTTCATCCCCAGGGGGGCAAGGATTTGTCTTTGGTAGACTAGGGTTCGCAATTCAGAAAGGGGTGGCGGCGCAGCTTGTTGCTCGTCTACCTTCTATTGTGATGTAACTTTTGTATTTTGTTTTTAATGAAAATTGAATGATTTACTAAAAAAAAAATTAGAAAGTAAAAGAAGAAAATCAAAATTCGGTTACGGTTAGGTCACTAAAAGTTATAGTTAGTTATTTAACTACTTACTGTCGGTTGGTAACTTGGTAGTTTAACCGCTATATCCTCTCCTATAAATATCTCACTAGTAATCAACATTTTACTCATCTTAGAGGGTGTTTGGGATTGCGTTTTGAATCTGATTTTTTAGATTATTGCGTTTTAAAAACGCAGATAATTAGTTTTAAGTGTTTGGATTGCGTTTTGAAAACGCAGATAATCAGTTTTTTAGGCTACCAAAACGCAATAATCTATAAGCAGCTCCACCCCTGCTTTTCCAAAACGTATAATCTGTTTTGAATAATCAATCCCAAATACCCCCTTAATATAGAAGCGTGTGCTTTATTTTTCCGTTCATGTGTTTCTTATTCAGGAGTCCCTTCACAAATATGTGCGTACTCATCTTATGTTCGATACAAATGATCCTAATATGGTATAAGCGATCATGTACAACAAGCTTATGTGGTGTTTTCTGATTAGTTGATTTTAGATATATTTATTTTTAGTGACCTATAAATCAATTTCCATTTTCAGTTACTAGGTTCGTCATACAGAAAGAGGTGGCGGCGCAACTTGTTGCCCGTCTGTCTGTTATTTTAATGTAATTTTCGCTTTATGGAATGAAATTAACTGTTTTGAATAAAAAAAAAGTTGGAAAAACAAAAAAATGTGAGATTTCTATTTTCATGTGGCTAGATAGGAAACTATTTATAAGAAAGGATACTTACTTGTGCTTCAACTGCAATCTCAAGCAGTTGCATAATCTTGGCCATTGTTGGTCGCTCTTCTCGAGCTTTCTTTAAGCATTGATAAGCGATGGTTGAAAACGTTTTTAATGAGAACGGGTCCATATGTCCCGTTAGACCATGAAAAATTATGGCATCAAGTCTATCTTGGTCGAAACAGTTTTGCCACATACGGACCAAAACTTTAAATTGACTACCATCATGGTATTCATAACATAATGTGCCACACATTACTTCAAATAACACCACCCCTAAAGAATACACGTCAGACTCTTTTGATAAAAAACCCATCTCCCAATAGACCGGATCACAATACCCAGGGGTACCAACAGCATTGGAGAAAACATATGTTTGGGGTTGCTTAGCCGGGCCAAGTTTTGAGAGCCCGAAATCCGAAACTTTAGCTACCCATTTCTCATCCAAAAGAATGTTTGAGCTTTTGACATCACGATGGATAACTCTTTGGTGTGTATTCTTAGGATCATGAAGATAATTTAGGCCACGTGCAACGCCGAGACATATCTTGAGACGTTGCGTCCATGTAACAGTACCGTCACTTAAATAACGGTCGAGGCTTCCATGAGATGCGTACTCGTACACTAGGATCCTCTCATCACCCTCAAAGCAAAAGTGTAAGAGAGAGACCAAATTTTCGTGTTTGTATTTGGAAAGCATCATGATTTCTTTCCAAAACTCAGTATTCCCTTGCCCAAATTTACGATCTAGACGCTTGCAAGCGACTATGATCTGCCCTTCGGGGTGAGAGAGTTCTCCCCTATATACTAATCCGAACCCACCACGTCCAATCAGTTTGTTGTGTGCAAAATTGTCAGTGGCCGATATAATTTCTTTTAGTTGAAGTTTGAGGTGATCAAACTCTTCCATGAAAGACATTATATGGATGAAATAAGTAGAGAACTGATCGAAAACAGTGAAAGATGCAAAAATAGACTATATGAGCTCGATAGACACAAAGAAGAATTGATTGATATCCTTTTAGAGTAAAACTTCATATGCGAACATAACTAGGTACTTGATTGCTTCAATGTTTCTGGACAGCTGTACCAATATTTAATTAAGGGTACAAATAATTAAATGTAAGCTTGACTATATATGTGAAACAAATTTTGAGATAAAGATCATGCCAACATTTGTAACTAAAAAGCTACAAGAAACATAAATAACACACCTTTGTTATAAACGGCACACAAAATTCTCGTAACCCAAACACGACCTGTTTAACCATTTTATCTAAACAAGTCAAATGGGTGTAGTGATAACCAAGTTGTAAAAGAAATGGGCTAAACACGTTATAAACGGGTTAGTAAGTCAGCCTATTAAACATTTAAACTAAACAGGTTGGCAGGTTGATCTTGTTAACTAAATGGGTTAAATAGGTCAACCCAAACATGACTCGTTTAATTAAACCCGTCAACCCGAACATGGCCTGTTGAATTAAACAGGTCAACCAAACACTTCATGTTTAATTAAATTGGTCAACCCAAAACAACCCCATTTAATTAAACAGGTCAACCCGAAGACGATCCGTTTAATTAAACAGGTCAACCTAACCCAACACGACCCGTTTAATTAAACAGGTCAACACGAACACAACCAATTTTTTAAATAGGTTAGACATGCCAACCTAAAACCTGAGTATTTTCGTGTTGTTTCGGAAATTCTCACCTTTTCTTTCACTGAAGGCATGGGAACCGTAAGCACACCACAGGCCATGATTAATGAATTAAAAAAAATGTTTACCGACCACAAATTACAAAATTTATTAATTCCATTTATTAAAAAACATAAAATTAACAACAGGGAAGTCAAGAAAATTTTCCTGTTACTTCAGCAGCATTAGAAGAATCATTGAAAATAAATACATGGTTACTCTCTTATCACAATGACCAAAAGCTGCAAAATGAATCTAACTAAAGATTGATCAAAACAAAATACAAATTATAACTAATCTCAGAAGATTATCAATCACAATCTCCTTCCCACATTTGCAAATCTTCTTGCAACTCCAAATATAACAGCTTTTGACAAGAGTCCCCTATCAATCGTGCAAGCGAGCGCAATGGCACCACCGACTACCATAGCTTTGGAATGTTCTTCCCGACGGCTTCTCATCATTCACCGTCTGTTCACACGTTTCAATTTCTTGTGTTTCATTTTTTGTGTTCTCTAAGTGTTTCAACCGATCTGTGCAGATTTTTGAGTTGATATGTGCCATGTAAGCACAATGAGATAGAGGCGCGCCTGATGCCATGTGTTTTTTGGTACCGACGAAGACCACGGTCAATCTTTTTTACTGCTCCCCACATTCCTTGACGGACGCCAAGTTTTGCGATTTCCCATGGGATTCCCATGTCCTCGTGATGGAATAGTAACACTTCGCATGCGCTCGTTTGTCCATCCCCTTTCTTTGATTCGACTGTAATCATGAATTTATTAGAAGACAAGTTAGTAACCATAATCAAGTTAACATATTTAAATTGTTCATAACGTTTGGCGAAATAAGAGTACGCCACAACTTTTTTTTCTATAACCGTGAGAATCTGTCATCGTATATAATATTCCCAACGTTTGATTAAATAAGAGTACAGAAAAGTTATTTTTCTTTTTGACAACAATGGGACACTGTCACTAGAAAATTCACAGGACCCACCAATACCCTGCTAACCAATGGGACTAGGTAATAAAACGCAGCCTGCACTAGGCAGGTACGCTTCAAGGGGTTGACGCAAAAACACTGCACTGCGCCACCCCCTTGAATGCTAGGAGTACAAGACTCAACCGAGTAAATAGGTAATCTATTGAAACTGAAATCTTAGACGTGGTGGATAAATTACCTGCGCGAATCAACCAACTTGAATAGTACAAGTCAACACGTCTTGGCTTAGCGCGATGCTGTATAGATGGATATTGCACACCCTGAAAGAAGTACAACCGACTTTTCAGTATTCGGATATAATCTTATTTTTGGATTGAAACGTCACCAAAACTTTTTATCTTAAACAACAAATTTAGAAAAGCTAACTAACTATCCTTATCAAGAACCTAACTGTAGAGATAAAGTTCTATCTAAACATGTTCATGAGTCATGACCCATTTAAGGTGTGCAATTACTATAAGTTAGTAACAAAACACAAAAGCAATATAAAGAACAATCATCATTTCCTTACCTTTGTAACACAGTAGTACGCTTTTCCGGACTCCAGATTCTACGACCGATTATGTACTCCCTATCACTACAAAAGAACGGGAACTGCAAGACCGATTGAAGCATGTAAGTTTATAAACCATGTAGCAAATAACTTATCGAAAATGCATCAAAGATTCAAAGTCCATACCTTACGAACCCACTTAACCACCATTGTTCCGTTATTGGGGCACTCTTCTATGGTCTCGGCTTCCAACAACATGTCATCCCACTTCAACCGAAACTCATCGTCCCAAAAGAAATCCCTCATCATTTCAGGAGACATATCTTCATAAACTGTTCGCGAACGGTATGTGGAGGTCCAGTCTGTAAATCATACACCATAACAGAATCAGTCACACCAGAGTTAAAAATTTAAACAATCATACATTGTGAATAATAATATGCGAAAAAGAAAGCTACCTCGGGGTCTCTCCTCCATGCTTGATAGCTCATATTTGAAGTTGATTTATCCATCATCTCAATCCAAGCAGGACCTCCATCTGTCTCATTAACAAGTTTTGATATATGCTTCAAATCATCTTCTCCAACAAAATTCTTGCTTTCACCATCCAATTTCGACGAACTGAACACATAAAACATCAAATTTAGCCACAAATTTAACATCAAGCATTGTCTTTTATATGTTTAGGCATGTCAATGAACCTAACGAACACGGACAAGCCTTGCTAGATTTTGTTCATTTGAATTTAACTAAAGAACAAACGAACACGAACACGAACACTTAAAACCAGATTTTCTTGTTAATGTTCGTTCTTTAAAATGAAATTGTTTGTGTTCGTTTGTTAATATTCTAAAGTGACAAAATTTTTAATTCCAGCATCAATTTCGACGAACTGAACACATTAAACATCAAATTCAGACACAAATTCCACATCAAACATTGTCTTTTTGCATATGTTTGCTCTAGGCACGTAAACAAACCGAACAAACACAGCCACTTAGACAAACTTATTTTCTTGTTCATGCTCGTTCTGTAAGAAAATGAACGTGTTCATGTTCATTTAGACATTTACTAATATTCTAAAGTGATAAAATATTTTATTTCACCGTCCAATTTAGAAAAAAAAAAAAAAACTGAACACACAAAACATTAAATTCAGCAACAAATTTCACATCAATCATTGTCATTTAGTAGGCTTAGGCCTGGAAACCAACCAAACGAACACGAACAAGCCATGTTCATATTCCTTCATTCAACTTTTACAAAAGAGTTAACTGCCAAATTCGTCCCTGAGGTTTGGTCTAGTTTGCTGGTCCAGTTTTTTTTTTTTTTGCAATTGAACACTTACCGTTTGGTTTTTGGTGCTATTTCTGTCCATTTCACCAACTCGGTTGCAGTTTTGTCCTTGACTTGACTTAAGGTCACTTTCTAACCCATTTAGTGAAATGGACGGAAATAGCACCAAAATCTAAACGTCAAGTGTTCAATTACAAAAAAAAAAAAAAAAAAAAAAAAAAACTTTTTTGGTTCGTGTTCGTTCATTAACATCCTAAACTCTAAAACAAAAACTAACAAAAGAAACTTAACCTGGTATCAGAAAACAAGATTGCAGACTCCTCAAATGACGCATCTTTCATCGACTCGTTATCAGAAAACAAAAGAAGATAACTCTTTGTAGGAACTGATAAGTTCTTAATAGCTAAACGAGCCCATGTAGGTCTCCATACCCAACCAACCAATACCCCAAACACAACCGCTATCCAAACAGGTACAACCATAACCATAACATTCAACAACTCATCAACCACATCCATATTCACAAAACAACCTTTGTTCCAATCAAGAAAAAGAGTCAAGGTTTATAATATAATAACCTCAAACAAAGAGGGAAGATAAGGAACAAGATAAAGAGGACAAAAAAGAGTGGATTAGAGATTTAGAGGATAAGACTTGTTATTAATGTGTTGCAGATGATGAGACAAAAATATGTGACCAGAACCGTCACTGAGGATGAATCTATGATACCCAAATGTTGGTTTGGATTAAAGATGAATAATAATAATAATAATATAAGAATGTTGATGTGTTTTGTTTAATGTATAGATAAAGATGAGAGAGATGAAGATAGATGAGAGTTTGTTTGACTGAGGTGAGGTGAGGTGTTGTGTTGTTATTTATTGGTGAAGTGTTGAGGTTGGTCAGTGGGTCAGGGTGTTTGCACCGCGTACCTGTTATTAAAATAATATTTTCCACGTTTTATTCAACATACATACAAATAATACAAGTACGCTAGCTTTTGTGTTTTGACTATAGAATTCAAACTTCTTAATTTCTATGTAAGTGTTTGTTATTTTACTTTTGATTCACACTTGTCTCATAAAAAGGTAATAAGGATATGTGTTGGGGGTGGAGGGTGCGGACACGAGTACCATCCTTGGGCAATTGGTATCTGAGCGGTTACACCGTCCCTCCTTCTTTAGGGTACAAAAATCGGGTACTACTTTCGGCTGGTAGTAATCGAAGGAGTGTGTGTGTTTATACGTGAGAGATATAAAGAGGGATTAGTGGACAGTGCGTGTAAAATGATGAGAACTATGGTTTAGGGTATCTTGATGTACCATACCCTCCAATTTAGGTGTTTTACTTTTATGGTAATGTAGAACAAATCTCTGATGTGACAACATGTGATTAGATGGTGTTAGGGTATTTTCTACTACCCACACTCTCCACCCTTATAAATTCTCTTTCCTGATCTGATATGTGATTTTAATATTAGTGTCAAATTAGTAACTTCTTCAATATATTTCTTTCTGAACCGATGCCATACTCTTCCTTAAACCTACTTTTGATCCCATAACGCTTAGCCTAACAATTTCATGTCTTGACATTAACGTGTGAAAATTGAAAAATCATATGTTTAGCCACATTAATAAATGACATACAAATGAGGCCTAATGTAAATTATGGAAAATCTGAACGCCATCATATTGTCGATAAAGGATTGTGGTTTGTGTTATCCCAATTAATGCCCTGACCATGTGATCACTTATCCACCAATTAAAACCTTTAGATCAATTTGAAACCGCTAGGGTACTTTGCCTAGAGTGTCGACGGTGGTTTTGAGGTTCTAAGGTACTTTTGGTTCATTTTGACGTGGCGTAGCGGGAGTGATTGAAGCTAGGGTACTTACCCTTGAACATCCCTTCCCCCCTTATTTCGGCTCTCTTATATACCCATTCGTTTTCTATTTTGAGATTTAAATTCTTTTAAAAGTTAATTAAAATAATAATAAAACATAATACATTAATATTTTTTATACACTTGTGTATTACACAAGTTTCTTTTGTGTGTATATATATAACACCCAATTGAGTTGAGAAAACGTATGAAAGTCTCATCAAACAATAAGTTCTTTTTTTCAAGACAACACTAACATTTAACAAAAATGATTAAGTTATCACAAGTGATTTTCAAATTAACCATCCTATCTCGACACACCCTTGTAGAATAGCAGTATAGAGTATAGACAGTTAATATAAAAATTGTGTTTCATTAAACCTTCTAACAACCCCGATAGTTGTTCAATATGGTGCCACTACCATTCTACCAATCTAGTATGATTAGGTAATTCACCTGAGAAACTGCGAAGAGAAACATTTTTAGCCATATAAATTCTTGATTTATCTTTTAATTTGTTATATTCATTTAATGCTACGTTCAAAAAAAAAATAAAAAAAATAACGCTAACAAGATTAGTTTCTTATTTCCTTTGTCTTTCGCAGTTTCATTAGGTAATTCACACGAAAAAAATAATGACAAGAGACATTATTAACCATGTAAATTGTTTGATTTATTTTATTTTATTCTCTTACCGGCTGAGTCACACATCAGTAATCTTATTATTTACAAAGCTGCATATGTAAGGTGTTGTTTGGTTGATTAAGTGCTAATCATTAAAATATCTGAATGGTTAAGCTATGCACCAAATCTGAATGATTCAGCTTTTAACCATTCCATTCAAAGCCTTTTTTAAGTTGAAACAAACAGTCTGAATGTTGAACCATTCAGAGTAGAATGATTCAGAGCCTTATTAAGAGGCTACCAAACAGTCCCTAACTTGAACTTTCAAGTTTCAACCTAATAGAAGAGCCGTCTCAAAATAGTAATAGATCGATAATTGTGAGTGTCAAAATCTTATAATTCTAACATGCTAA
Organism: Ambrosia x helenae; assembly: GCA_030844895.1. Classification (NCBI taxonomy): domain Eukaryota; kingdom Viridiplantae; phylum Streptophyta; class Magnoliopsida; order Asterales; family Asteraceae; genus Ambrosia; species Ambrosia x helenae. The sequence continues at coordinate 9,678 of JAUTDX010006782.1, read as the reverse complement.
ATTGTTTCTTGTGTTGTCAAGGAAGTAGAGGGTAGTCGAAGAGAGGGACCAAGGGGAACTCTTGTCCTTGAAAACAAGGAAGGAACCCAAGTGGCGCTTATCCATCTAAGCTACGTTAACACTTACAGATTTAATTGAATTTTGGTTTTATGTATAAAACAAAGAAAAAATAAAAAAAATTGGTCCCCAAAATTTTTCGGCCTTGTTCAAGGGCGCCACTCGAATACCCTTTGAGTCGGGCCTTACCTAATAGGCAGTGACATATTTCCATCACAACTTTATACAATCATCTAAGCCCTTTTATCCTTAATTTTCTTTTATAGCTCAGGGTCTTTGAGATTGAGTTTGGAAATCGCTCATTGACTTATTGGTTTTCGAAAAAGCCAATAAGTCAATTCGTCAGGATACCGGTACGACATCGTTACTCGTATAACTTACGATACAAAGATATTTTATTATGTATACAACACCATTCTCAACGAAATTTATACCAGAATGTCAAGAAAAAAATAATTGTGTTCACAACGGGGACTTCGGTAGATATTAGTTCGATATGTGATAGTAGCGGTACAATACCAATGTTCGGTATAACATCCGAAAGAAAAATAAAACAAATAACGGTATTGATATTGATATTGTTAGGGTGATATAGTTTAGTTGGAATATTATAAAGCATTACATTATATTATTTTTATAATGAAAATGATAAGTGACTTCACTTTTATATATAAAAAAAAAACTAAAACATAAAGTAACTTTGTTTACATTTACATAGACGTTTGTGTTTCGATTATACATATTCACAACTCGATTTTGAATAAAATTTATATGTAGATGTAGATAATGTTGGTTTAGGCCCCTTGTTTACATACACAACACACACTCACAATTATGTATATTATGTAAACGCACAGATGGTTTTTTCAAAGAGAAAAGAAATGAAATGGCTGCATTATTATTAACACTTAAATGGCATATATATAGCCATCATGTACAGTACGTGGGATAATAATAAAATAATAAAAGTCTAGCTAAAATTCCTAAAGAACCGGTAAAGATGCTAAAGAGCCGTTACACATCATAAACCCACTCCAACCATGCATGCAACTAAGCTAAGACTTGGTCAACCATAACAAACTTCTTTGTTATTCACTTCAACACCTCCTATTATTCTGATGTAAATCAAGACCAAGACTAGGTAGATAATATATAAGCATTACCCATGACCCGTTAACACTTGACCCGGTGACCCGTGAACCACCGACCCACGAACAAACCCGAGTAAACCCAACAATCACCCCCTTAATCGGTGTTTGTTCGTACCGCTTTCTTCACATCCACATTTAGTCACCTTCTTCATGACCCATCTCGACTTCTACCGGACACCCGACCTCACCTCGGTCACGTCCAAAGTCATCCTTCAACTCGACTTATCCCGGACACCCGGCCTCACCTCGGCCCCGTCCAAAGCCGTATAAACCACTAGCACCGTCACCACTACCGACTGTTGCTTTTCACCACACGGAACCCGTTTTGCGCACAACACTTCCGTGAGAGCGTTCTTCTACCGATCAAGAAAACAAAACCACCTGTTTACCGTTTTCTATCACCCGCTAAACGAACTAAATCACAGCCACCCGCTTGATTTTTTCTGCCCGTTTTTCCTGCAACCTGGTTAACCTCTCCTTCTGGTGAAACCCACAACTCTCTGCCGGATTTTTTTTTAACACCTTAACACAGCCACGAGACACCGCGGTGTTCACCCGTCACCCCCGTCATCTCAACCCCGTGATAAGAATGACACGAACAACCACTTGCCTACGTATTCTGCTGTGAAACAGCCCCGAACAACCACGAACGGACACCTTTGTTCACCCCGGTCACCTCGTCCACAAACAACGGTACTCCCCGTCGTTTAACCCCGAAACGCCTGACCCGAACAACACCCGTTAACTGTGGTAAACCAATCCTGAAACAGCCCCTGCTGTCCCGAACCCTTCTAACTTTCACGCCTGCCCTCCACCAACCGACACACCCGCGGTGGCGGAGGCTTCCCGGTACGAGCCCTAGGCTCTGATACCAAATGTTGGTTTAGGCCCCTTGTTTACACACACAACACACACTCACAATTATGTATATTATGTAAACGCACAGATGGTTTTTCAAAGAGAAAAGAAATGAAATGGCTGCATTATTATTAACACTTAAATGGCATATATATAGCCATCATGTACAGTACGTGGGATAATAATAAAATAATAAAAGTCTAGCTAAAATTCCTAAAGAACCGGTAAAGATGCTAAAGAGCCGTTACACATCATAAACCCACTCCAACCATGCATGCAACTAAGCTAAGACTTGGTCAAACCATAACAAACTTCTTTGTTATTCACTTCAACACCTCCTATTATTCTGATGTAAATCAAGACCAAGATAGGTAGATAATATATAAGCTTTACCCATGACCCGTTAACACTTGACCCGGTGACCCGTGAACCACCGACCCACGAACAAACCGAGTAAACCCAACAATCACCCCCTTAATCGGTGTTTGTTCGTACCGCTTTCTTCACATCCACATTTAGTCACCTTCTTCATGACCCATCTCGACTTCTACGGACACCCGACCTCACCTCGGTCACGTCCAAAGTCATCCTTCAACTCGACTTATCCCGGACACCCGGCCTCACCTCGGCCCCGTCCAAAGCCGTATAAACCACTAGCACCGTCACCACTACCGACTGTTGCTTTTCACCACACGGAACCCGTTTTGCGCACAACACTTCCGTGAGAGCGTTCTTCTCTACGATCAAGAAAACAAAACCACCTGTTTACCGTTTTCTATCACCCGCTAAACGAACTAAATCACAGCCACCCGCTTGATTTTTTCTGCCCGTTTTTCCTGCAACCTGGTTAACCTCTCCTTCTGGTGAAACCCACAACTCTCTGCCGGATTTTTTTTTAACACCTTAACACAGCCACGAGACACCGCGGTGTTCACCCGTCACCCCCGTCATCTCAACCCGTGATAAGAATGACACGAACAACCACTTGCCTACGTATTCTGCTGTGAAACAGCCCCGAACAACCACGAACGGACACCTTTGTTCACCCCCGGTCACCTCGTCCACAAACAACGGTACTCCCCGTCGTTTAACCCCGAACGCCTGACCCGAACAACACCCCGTTAACTGTGGTAAACCAATCCTGAAACAGCCCCTGCTGTCCCGAACCCTTCTAACTTTCACGCCTGCCCTCCACCAACCGACACACCCGCCGGTGGCGGAGGCTTCCCGGTACGAGCCCTAGGCTCTGATACCAAATGTTGGTTTAGGCCCCTTGTTTACACACACAACACACACTCACAATTATGTATATTATGTAAACGCACAGATGGTTTTTCAAAGAGAAAAGAAATGAAATGGCTGCATTATTATTAACACTTAAATGGCATATATATAGCCATCATGTACAGTACGTGGGATAATAATAAAATAATAAAAGTCTAGCTAAAATTCCTAAAGAACCGGTAAAGATGCTAAAGAGCCGTTACACATCATAAACCCACTCCAACCATGCATGCAACTAAGCTAAGACTTGGTCAACCATAACAAACTTCTTTGTTATTCACTTCAACACCTCCTATTATTCTGATGTAAATCAAGACCAAGACTAGGTAGATAATATATAAGCATTACCCATGACCCGTTAACACTTGACCCGGTGACCCGTGAACCACCGACCCACGAACAAACCCGAGTAAACCCAACAGATAAAAGGAAACACATCTTAAGGATATACTCACAATTTTATAAAATGTTTTAGTTTAAATGTTATTTAAAAGAGAAACAAACAATGATTAAAAAAGTCATTTTGAATAAATATTCCAGAGTTTTATTTAAGGGGGGAGAGAAAGAAATCTCTCCGTATCTTCCTCGTGTTCCTTCCAAATTAAAAAGACATGATTTATGTCTAAAAAACCCTACTATTTTCCCTCTTCCCTTCCTTTCTCTCAATATAAAAACTCTGGAACACACTTTTTCCTTTATTCTTTCCAATTCCTTTCTCTTCCTCTGCTAAATGAAACTGACGATCTTTTACTTTAGTATTCAGTAATAACATGGTAAAAGAGAGAGTAGAGAAAGGATGGACTGATGGCCGGTGGCAGTGATATAAGTGGAGACTCGAGAGTTGTTGACTAAGATGGTCGGTAAAAGGTGCAAGAAGGCAAAGGGTGACTACCCTAGAATTGCAACAAAAAAGACCAGCTAAAAAAGAGAGAAAAGAAAGTCAAATAAACGTTTTCAATTATATGGACCAAATTTAGTTTGAAGGCCAGGGACGGTGTATGATCTTTATACATGTTATAAAAGTCATTTGATTTGGTGTGATTAGTAATCGTGATGCCTTTCAATCGAAAGAACCCGAGTCTGAATCATATACTTACTTTTTTTTCTTTTACGGTTGGATATTAAGAACGCAAAAAATTAAGAACGCAAAAAAAAATAGACTATCTATTTGTGACATGATTTAAACACAAGAGCTATGAGATGCAACCAGTTGGACTAATAGGTTAGTTTTTGTTAAATTAGTTGTCATAAATTAGTTAAACGTGTACCAACAATACTTTTCTCCCTAAACAAAGTTTTATGGTCATTGAAAATATTAAAAAAACACACACTACAACTGAAAATTAAGTTACCTTCTAATATACGAAACCTAATCAAATCAGAAAACCATATATACTCTCGATGTCTCAAAATATCCAAAGGCTAGATTCGTTTAAACAAAACAAAAACGATGACCAGACCTTATGATAGAGATATAAAAAACCGTTACTCACTAAAAAAATATAAATGGATAAGTAGCTCTTTGAAATGTTAGGGCATGTGTAGTGGATGGGCGTTATGGGGATTAAAATATTATAAAGTAATAGAAGGAGCGTTATGGGAAAAGAGGGTGTAGTGGGAAGGGCGTTATGGGGTTTTATAAATGATTGGATAATCATTGCTTAATTATTGTTTTTTTATTTATTCTTTATTATTATTCTTTATAAACAAATTAAAAAACAATTATTAATTACTCTTTTTATTAAAAATAATAATAATAATCTCATTATTGTTTATAACAATTATTAAATTAAAAGATTATTATTAATAATAATAAAATAATAACTCCACCTATGCTTCCCTTCACACTTGTTCTTCTCTCTTCTTCTTCACTTCTTCTTCCTCTTCATGTGTCACACACTTCAATAATAATAATAATAATAATAATAATAATAATAATAATAATAATAATAATAATAATAATAATAATAATAATAATAATTAATTAAAAAAAAAAAATAAGAAAGTGGAGGGGCAGCGCCCGTTATAATCTTGACGTTCAGAGGGGCAGCGCCCCCACAGCGCCCGGGGAGCGGTTTTCCCGGCGCTATGGGGCCCAAAACGCCTGGATGGCGCCACACGCTACGGGTGCACTTATAAGACAGAAAAAGTTTTCATTTTTCAACCCTTTGATTTAGTTTATATATACATTATCATACTCACCATCACCATCACCATTGCTGTTGACTTGTTGCAACCCCGCCACCCCCCGCTACACAGCACTGCCATCTGTTAGCACCACCGCAATGCCACCTCCCTCGTTTCTCCTTCTATCGCCATAAATCCACCATCACTACCTTCACCCCTCTTTGCTAGCTGCTACAGACTGCTACAAGAAAATTTTTGTATCTGGGCACATTTATATACCTTTTTTTCTTTAAAACATCTCATTGTGACCCAAGTCTATTATGGTTTGAATTCAGTTTTGCCAAACCACATTGACAGTTTTTAAACTTTTTGTTTTAAACCTAAGTTATTTTTCTCATAATTGCTATCCAACTAGTGTCCTGTTTACAAAGTAATGTTTTAACGGCTCATGTTACTTCACTATAATTTACATGAAATACACATTTGTCTAAATTTGAACCTAGGACCTCCCCTATAAAAGGCATAAGCATCCACCAAGTAATCTACCTCACATTAGCCCAAAGTTGCTTATTGATAAATCTTAACTGATTTAGTAGTTAGAACATATAAAATGTTAACCCTGGTGGTTGTATTTTGGTATTCATTATTTTAAGGACAAATTAATAATCACCTCAAGTGGTATCATAAATAAAATAAAGTATTAAGTATATTGATTAAAAATAAGTTTGACGTCCAAAATCAAATAAGCTAATTAATATAATACAACTTTGAAAGTGATATCTTAGAGTAGGAACGGCTAAATGGTTAATACCAGTCGTAGTACCATCATCGCATGATTATATAGAAATCATAAACTAATGTGTAAATACTAATACAATATAACTTTGTCAACGCTTCACAAACTTATAAAAAAATGTTATTTTAATATTATCATATGTAATTAATTTGCAAATAATATTGAAATTTGAAAGGAACTCAAGTTTATGTTAGCCAAGGGATGCAGAGTATATTTTTATATAATCTAACTGACTTTTGATTTTTAAAATATGATTAAGACTATAATGTTTATATTGACTTAAGAAACGTTTATCACAAACCTTTATCGACCAAGTGACCAAGACCAATATGTGTATTGGACAAATTTGTTGACCAGTGTGAATAAAAGGTTTAATGTAGGATTGTAGGTAGAAATGTATACACGTGTTAGGTAGTTATAAAATGCTAAAATTATAATCTTTTCAAAGTAAGACTGAGAGTTTCAAGACCGTTTTACACGGGTAACCCTTACACTAAGGCTGAACGGTGAACAGACGAGAACCACCCCCGTTCCCACCCATTTTCCCCCCGTCCCCAAGCCCAACACCGCACCGGGTGCCCCGTCCCCACCCAGCCCCGTCCCCCCCGTCTCCCATGGGACGCCTTGGACGGACCAATCAGGTTCGAGTTAATTTTTTTTTTTCAAAATTCCCAACGGCTCTTTTCTTTATAACGGCTATTTTTTTTATTTTTTTTTTCTAAATTCTATCTATAAGTATTATACCACTCTCCCATTTTTTATCCACTCCATCTCATTCCAAACCCTTTATTTTATATAAACTTCCCACCTTTTTTATAAAAAAACTCATGGATCCTTTCCAACAATTTAACCAAGACCCGAATCAACATAACCCGAATAACCCTTTCACCACACCGGTTACACACCCGTCATTGATCCACCCATATCGCAAACCGTTCCAATAAACAGACATGCGGCTCAAATGCTTCAAAACCCGGCGGCTTATGCCCAATTACACCCGTAAACTACATGCAAATGCAACATATTATGAACCTAGCAAGCCAAGTGGGTTTTTAAGTATGTTTGTTTTTTTTTTAATTTTAGGATGCTTTTGTAATTTTTATTTATATAATTTAGTATTTATTTGAACATTATTTTATTTACTTATTACTTTTATAAAACTAATAAAAATAATATTAGAAAACAAAAAAAAAATTATTAAATGCTTGAGACATGGGGTTGTTCATGTCTGCACACCCCACCCATGTCTAAGACACCACTTAAGTGATGTGGCAGCCTACGTGGCACTGAGACATGAGGTTTTTCATGTCTGCTCACCTTATAGCCTAACTCTACAATAGATGTGTAATTTGATGAAACATGGCTAGGGCAGCCCAGGTAGTGATTGCGGGTGATGATTACTGAGAGTGGGTAAGAGAGAGATAGAGACATGGAGAGTAGAGTAAGATGGGTGGAGTCCAAGGTTTAGAGTAGTTGTCACATATTAACTATTTAGGTGTTTCAGAATAATATAAGTAAAAGTGAGTAGTGGTGGAGCTTGTAAACAATTTTCATGGAGGCTGAAAGTCATGGGACCCTTAAAACGGTGGGGGCTGGACTCGATTCATATAAAAATTTTCCAACAAAAAACGCGTAATTTTTAGTACGGGGCAAAAAAAAGCGAGGAATTGTATTGCATGAAATCGTGCCATCATTTTTTCTATTGAAAGATGTAACAACCTATATTGCGTTATTGCATGAAAACACACATCAGTTAACTATTTATGTAATATTATTTGGTTTTGAAGATTTTGTTGAAAGATGTAACAACCTATATTGCGGTATTGCATGAAAACACACATCAGTTAACTATTTATGTAATATTATTTGGTTTTGAAGATTTTGTTGAAAGATGTAACAACCTATATTGCGGTATTGCATGAAAACACACATCAGTTAACTATTTATGTAATATTATTTGTTTTGAAGATTTTGTTGAAAGATGTAACAACCTATATTGCGGTATTGCATGAAAACACACATCAGTTAACTATTTATGTAATATTATTTGGTTTTGAAGATTTTGTGAGATGCACATAATACACAGAATTAATTACAACGTTCACCTATTTATCAATTAGTCAAAAATATATAATCTGAACAAATACACCCAAAACCAAATAGTGTACTATCTATTATTAGGGCCGGACTTTCTAAGACACAAGCTTAATCCATTGACCATTGGTAGCCAATTTCCCTTGTACGATCTTTAGCCTAAGCTCCAGTTGACAAAGCCCAATAGAAGCTTCCAACTTCCAGCCCATTTATGTTCCACTTATACAAAGAACAAATAAAAAACAATTAATCAGAATTATTAAAAAAATTAAATTGAACAGATATTGACTTGAAATTTCAACAATATATTACTATCTCGTTCATGTGACCTAATGTTTTTGCTTTCTATCATGAAACTACTTTATTCCTTTTAAACCATATGTGGTGTGGGCGTTGCTCACTTGCCAACTCACCACCTAGGAGCGTGAAACACCAAAACGGGAGCGCCATTGGGAGGGGCATGAGCCTACTAACGGCTGTGAACCAAGGCTACAACATTCACACACACATGGTTCTATTGAGTGGCGGTGGTTCCGAGGAAAGGGGGTGCCAAAACATTCAAACACCACTAGACATCACTAATGGTTTAATTAGTGAGAGTTCCATGTATACGTGACAATGATGTGACACTCACTTTTTCGACTCACTAACTAAATCACTACACATGTTCTTAGATCCATCTCATAATACACCTTTTTAAACAAATTATTTTAAACTTTTTTCACAATGAAACAAATCCTTGAAAATGGTTTTCACTTTTCAAGGTTTGAGATTGGACTCCATTGGTTGAGGGTGAAGACACATGGACCAAGTAGCAATGTGGCGACATTAGTCATTCAGTCATCAGCCCCCTTACGTTTTAAATTCAACCACATCAGTCATTCAGTCATCAGCCCCCTTACGTTTTAAATTCAACCACATCAGTCATTCAGTCATCAGTCATTCAGAAATTGTATGGAAAGCCTAAAGTGTCGCTTGTAACCTTAAAACATGTGATCATCGATTTCAATATATTTAGAAATCATACACCCCCTATTTAGGAACGATACACCCTGGCCCACATCACACGCCAATAGGAGGCTGCCAGGTACCCCAGAATGTGATGTCACACACCCAGAATATGATGTCACAGGGTGTATGAAACCCAGAACCCTTAAAAGAATCTCATTGGCAAAATAATAAATCTTTTCAAAACAAGAGAGTGATCCTACTTTGTGTAGCTTTTCTTGAAACTAGTTTTCACTTGCGATCATAATCATGTTCTGTAGTTCATAACAAATTTGCTTCAGTCTATTCATTTGAACCAATGAA